>ML806715.1:65373-80587 GCA_009831015.1 Picea engelmannii
TGGTGCATTACATAGTCCAAATGGGAGAACTCTATAAGCAAAGGTTCCCCAAGGGCTAGTAAAAGTGGTTTTATCTTGATCTTGGGGTGCAATTTTGATCTGGTTATACCCACTGAAACCATCTAAAAATGAGAAAAATTTCTTCCCTGACAAATTGTCTAACACCTGATCAATTAATGGTAACGAAAAGTGATCTTTTTGAGTAGCTTTATTTAAGGCTCTATAATCCACACATATTCTCCATTTCCCGTTTTTCTTAGGAACTATTACCAACAGGGAAACCCATTCACTGTCTGGTATAGGATAGATAAACCCTACATCAAGCATTTTTTGAAGTTATTCTTTAAGGATTTCTCTCAAATTAGGGTTCATTCGTCGTTGAGATTGGTAGATCGGTCGACAATATTCCTTAATATATATTCTATGAGTACATAATTCGGGAGAGATTCCTTTCATATCTGTATAGTCCCATGCGAATGATTCTTTATTTTCCAGAAGTAACTTCATTAATTGTTGTGTTTCAACATCTGTCAGGTTAGGGTTTATGCTCAGTGTTTTTCCAGGTTCAATTTCTACTGGTATGCTTTTAGAAGAGACGGTGGCAGATGTTTGAGGTGGGTTTTCAGAGTTAAGGTTTTCCTGATTATCTGACTCCAACAGTGCAGCTAGCTGGTTGTGATTTTTTGGAGTCACGGAGGAGGGTTCACAAATAAAATTATTAATTACTTTGTACTCGGTGTTGTCTTTAAGGCTTAGAGCTTGTCTGATAGTCAATATGGGTTGAGTAAGTTGATCATCGAAGTCTACCCATACAGAATTATCATTGTTAATCAGAGGTGTAGCGTGAGGGTAGAGGGTAAGTTGTTTAGTTTCGTAACCATTGGAAATAGTCATTGAACCTGATCTACAGCTGATAAAAGCATCTGTTGTGGCTATCCAAGGCCTGCCCAAAATTAGAGGGTGGCCCCCCAACTTTGTTTTAGGTTGTAGTACCACAAAGTCAGCTGGATAATTCTAGGATTCCACTGAGATAATTAGGTCTTCAATGAATCCCTCTGGTTTAATTGTGGATCATTCAGCTAATTCTAGGATAGTTGGGGTGTCTCTGACTTCATTTTGAAGTTGTAGCAGTTGTAAGGTTTTTAGAGTCATGATATTGATAGTGGCACCTGAGTTTACCAGAACTCGAGGGATTATCGTTTTTCTGACTTTTACTGAGATGGTAGGGTGGTTGGGATCACCATATTTAACTGGGGGGACTTTACCTGACATTAGTGCAGACAAGTCACCCATAACATGGACTGTGAGGGGATCCTTAATTTTCCTACCAGGCTTCTTAACACAAATATCTGGCATCGTCCTGGCATAGATTGGTACATCTCGGAGTGCTTGTAGTAGAGGAATTTTGACGTAAAGATTGTGTAATTCCCCTAGAAGATTGAAAGTTAGTGGCTCAGGCGTTTTAGTCAAAGTTAATCGCTCAGTAAATGGTGGTTTTGTTGTTAGAGGATGATTGTACCTCTTCAGGTATATCATGCTCTTTTGTTTCCTCTTTATCAGAAGAGGTAACATCAGCTATGATAGGTTCTACTATTCTCCCAAATCGTAGATGAATATTGTTGCATTGCGCAGGGAGAAGAGAAAATGTAGGTTGGTTATGAATATCAATGCACTGCACATCTTTATTATTGGGGTTAGGGTTAGGTTGTACAGGTAGCTGGGGTCTCATCATTTGATTGTTTGATGGAGTACCTGATGGTAAGGAGAGTGGTTGTAGAAATTGTGATTGAGGTAATTGATTTGGGAAGGGGAGTTGTTGTCCTCTCCAATTTGGATTCCATTGGTTCTGATATGGTTGTTGTTGTTGTGGAGGCCAAGGAGTCCACATTGATGGATCAACAAAGGGTGGATTAGTTTGTTGCATGGGTGGGTAATTCATTTGATTTAGATATTGCATTTGATTATAGGGAGGGTAACTCATTTGATTGAAAGAAGGATAGTTATTCCAACGATTAGAATATGTAAATGGCATGTTAGGATTCATACCTTGTCCCCGCGGTTTCCATTGTCTTCTCTGTGTCAGCAGATAGATAGCTTCAGATTCTTCATCAGTTGGTTGTAATGCTGCCTTGATCCCTGGTAAAGATGAACATTGTTGAGTTTCATGATCTTTATCACATATGGTGCAGATTGGATTTTTTTCCAATGGACATTCCCTTCGTGGGTGCTTGTCTCTGCATTTAGAACAAAAGATGGACAGAGTTGCTTCGGCTTCTGCTTGCTTCTTTTGAATCTGCAGGGTGTCAATTTGTGAGGCAAAAGAGCTTAACATTTCAGTTTTAAAACATTCAAGTAAATTACCTATTTCGGCTCTTGTTTCTCCCCCACTGGCTGACTTTTGGACTCTTGAAAATGTGGTGTCCCTGCTATTTGATCTATTTCTTGAAGCTCCTCTTGAACATCTTTTACATCGATTAACAATTTCATTGTATGATTCCTTAGATATGTCCCCTTTTCCAAGCATATTCAACATATCTAGACAGTCATCCCTTACTCATTTTAATAATATGGTTTTAAGAATATATTTACTTACATTGGGGTGACTGGATCTTTGTATATTGTACTGTAGCCTTTCTACAAAGTCCTCCAGTATTTCATCCTCTTTCTGCATCATCTTAAATAGTTCCTCACTTTTTTCTCTTGTTCGACAATAGTCCTAGTACTTATTCATGAATTTTTGTTTCATTTGGTCCCATGTTGTGATTACATGACCTCCAAGACTCATGAACCATATTAGTGCATTTCCTTTCAATGTTACTGGAAATAGTTTTAATTTTTTAGCATTGGAGATGTAATCATAACTTCTGCATAATATATCAAACTCAAAAAGGAATTCATCAGGATCCTCTGAAGACAAACCATGAAAGTTAGGTAGTGCTGAGAGTGGAATTTTCTTCATGGGGGATACCCCTCTAGGAAGATCACCAATAGGAAATCCTAATGTGGAGAAAGAGTTTTCATCATTTACCTATCCTTCAGGACCTACCTGTTCTTCATGATGCAATTCTTCATTGTACTCATCCATGTTTTCTTCTGTCTGATCCCCTACTGCTTTTGCTCTATCCTCAATGTTTCCTGTTGGTTTATGGACTGTCTCAGGACTCTAAACTTCTTTCCCCATCTCAAAGTTTGCTTGGAATTAAGGTTGGGATTTTGGTTTCCGAGCGTTTGGTCATTGAGCAACAGATTCAAACTTTGATATAATCTTGTCAATATAAGTCTTTCTTCCTCCTCTTCCTCTGCCCCTGCCACCTGTAGGGTCAGTGTCTTTGGGGTCTCCGCATCCTCTCATGCAATCTTTGTATCTGAAAAATCATAAGTGCTTTCGAAATCTATAATTACCTTCCCCGGCAACGGCGCCAAAATGTTGGTCACTATAATTGTTTATTTAACTAAACAATCAAGTGCTACATAAATTGTCAACCCAGGGAAGTATGTTTATTTCAAAGGTAACCACGCACTATATATGCTCAATCTCAAAAGAAACTTAGAGTTGTAGTAAAAACATATTAATCACACTTTGCCTTGAACAAACTGAAGTTCTAACTTGAATTACAGGAAAGCAATCTACCTATTGCAGAGTTCAATGTTTAAAGAAATAATTGTCCAAAGAATCCTGGATTACATTAAAGAAATAACAGACTGGAAAAGAAATTCTTCAATACACTGCAAAAGGAAATACCACCATTCTATAACCAGAGAACATGACCCTATTCCCAAAGCAGGAATCTTTAGCACATGTTTCCGATCATCACACTTCATGAACTCATTGCTTAACTGAAACAATTGACACACATTGAAGGTTAACTAACTCTTAACAGAGAACAGGACCCTATTTCCTAAGCAGGAAACTTTAGCACCTGTGTCTGATTAGCACACTTCCATGAACTCATTAAAATAATTGACATGCACTGAAGGCTAACTATCTCTAACAGAGAACATGACCCTATTCCCGAAGCAGGAACCTTCAGCACCTGTCCCTGACTATCAAGCTTTCATAAATTATCCAAGAAGGATTGCTAACTAGAATGATTAACAGTTACCCAAGCATGAATCATATGAAAACAATGTAACAATTGGTAAAGCAGAGTTTCAGCAAGACAGAGTTCAGTAAAGTAGTGTTTCAGCAAAACAGAGTTCAGTAAAGTAGTGTTTCAGCAAAACAGAATTCAGTAAAGTAGTGTTTCAGCAAAACAGAATTTAATCAAGGCATAAATAGAAATAACACTAATACACTACAAATCTAATGGGTGAATCTTGTGAAGAAGGTGGGCCCTCCCTTCTCACAAGATTCCCCTGAAATGAAAGGAACTAGAGAGGAATGCTCAGAATAGTCTTGTATTCATCTGTCAACAGTATCATATTACAATTTGAATAAAAACACGTCCTTCTCTGTAAAATCCTTTCTTAGTACAAAACAGAAGGTCCTCTCTAAAGATGATTTCCTCTTATTTAAAGAGGAGAATCCCCTCGATACAATTTGATCATCAAATTACATTTGCACATTTGAATCCTATTCTTAGTCAGATCCGATTTCTATACTAGAATAGGGTATCCTAGTCTCTCGTAACAGAATGCTATTACAAGTGTTGAGTGAGGTGTTGTTGTTGCGGCTAGAGTAACAGCTTCTTTATTTGTCTTCTTGTTACTGTTGTTGTATGTTGTTTCGGCATCACAAATCACGGGTTGTTTCAGCCACGGGATTTGCGTCCTGACTGTTTCAGCAACTTGGTCTCAGGCAGCAGCGATGGTCAATGCTAGCTCAAGGTGCGGTTGTCATGGTCAATGTAACAGTTTTGTGTTGTTTTTTCAGCATCATCGACCGTGGACTGTGTAACAGCTTCTTCTGTGTGAGTTGTTGTTTCAGCATCGTTGACCATGGAGAATGTAGCAGTTGTTGTTTCAGCATTGTAGACCACGGAGGGTGTAACAACTTCTTCTGTGTGAGTTGTTGTTTCAGCATCGTAGTCCACAGACTGTTTCAGCTACAAAGGTTGTTTGTTTTAACTGTTTCAGCAACAGGCCTTGATGCTAACCTGCAGTTCGAACTGTTTCAGCACTTATACATTTCTGATCAATGGTTAAGTACAAGAGTAATGTAAAATTATATGCAAAACAGATTAAACATATAGTAAAGAGAAGAGACGTTGTATACCTTTGGAAAGATAGGGTAAAGTGATAATATGAGTTTAAATGTGAGTGAAACAAGAGTGTAATGGTGGCAAAAAGTGTGGGCAAAAAGGTACATTGTATGGTTCTAACAATGACTATCTCTCTAACTTACCTCCGTTCCTCAAAAATGACCCTAATTACCCGGGAATCAAACTGCACAAAGAAACCCCTGGTAATTTGAACAAACCCTCGCATGTGATGCCAAAGCCCAATCAACCACCATGTATGCAATGTAATGCTTGGCTAGAGCGTTATTACACCGACGTTCCCCTGTTGCAATCAAAGATCAAATCGTTAGAGGAACGGGTGACAGTGTTGGCGAAGGAGAACGACAGGCTACAAGTCAATGAGAAGAAACAAAAAACCACCGGTTCGATTGTCTTCAGGAATGTCGAAGCAGCAACGGCCTTTGTCAATTCAAAATTATGATGACCGAGTTGCCCAGGTATGTGTTTTGACATCGATTTTGCTTTGTGAGTTTGCTTGAATTAATTCAACCGATTGGAATTGTTTTCAATTAGCTTTGTTCGTTTTAATAGATTCAAAATGGTTATGTTATACTCGGATCACTAAAAATGATTTCATTGTGAATCATGTACAGTAGATTTGTTTTGCTAAAATTAAATATAGCTATCATTTGGTTATGCGATTTTATTGTGCTCAAATTGGTATAAGCGATTGGGTTGTTTTTTATTCTGTTTGGTTTGCTTTGAAACAAATCTGCACATTTGAATTAATATAGTCGATGGGGTTTTTTTTTCGTTTAGGTCTGTTCGAATAGATTTAAGGAATGATTATGTTTTGTTTCCATTTTAGATTATGATTTCATCTGATCTGTACAGGAGATTTATTTTCTAAAATCAAACATAGCCATGACTTGGATTGATACGATTTTATTGTTGTTGGATTGTGTCGGCTCTGAGTTAGTTCAATTTATGGTTTGATCTTGAAATGATTATGTATGCTTGAATTAGCATGGTATTTCATGTATTCAATGCATCGATATTAAAGATCGGTTTGACAAATACAACGTAATCTATTGATTTGCAAAACGACTATGTTAGCTTTGATGTTGCAAAACGATTATGTTAAGTTCGGAGTGACATATTTTGTCTCTATCGAATTCGTATGGAAGACTTGGCTAAATCGATTATAGTCTTTTTTGAAATTGGTTCAAGAGATAATTTCATTGATTCCCAAACTGTCAATCGATTCTGTATATTCTGAACTGGTAATAAAAGTTGTTTGACAAATCCCACATATCATGTTATCAATTGATTAATGCGATTACGATTTCATTTGTTTCAATTTGCATACAAGTTTTGATTTGTTGTGGTATGAATGATTCGCTTCATTTGGAATTAGTAATTAAACATTTGGTTTAATAAGTTGAATATAATTATGTTAAGTTTTGGATTGATTTTAAATTGATTCTGTGTTCAAATTAGACCAGCTACAGAATCGCAAGATTCTGTAGCTAGTCTTAAATTTAGATTTTTGTTAATTTTATCAATAAAATATTATCTAAACTTTTGTATTCTTGTCTACTTAAAGGTACCTACGAATTTCATTGACAAATGGGACATGCTGTAGCAGTTTAGATATAGTTTTCATTTTTTAGTCATAGGCAAAAAAAAAAATAGGGACTTGGGAGATTATTCCCAGATTTTTATAAACTGCTTTGACAATTCCCATAAGGATGTTTTACCCTGTGGGAGGTCTTTAAATACTTGTTATTTTTTAATGAACCCATCATCATCACTGTTGGGAGAACCAGACTATGGATTTATAATAATACAGACTGGGATGAAAATTGATGTCTTGTAACAGCTTTAGCTTTCAATATATCAAACTTTTATTTCAAGTTTTCTTCGTATCAGTTTGCAATTAATTATCGACTACTTTAACTATCGTAATTCGTTGCAGGTTGATGTGATTTGGTTTATGTGTTTTCCATATCTGATCTCTCTTATTTAAAAAAATACATCAATTACTCTATTTCAATTTAATGAATACAGGTTTATCTTTTTCATTAATTGAATTGTTTTGTACAAATTTTGCACAAGGATTTATCTAAATGTAATGATTTGTAAATCATAAGATTGTTGTAATTTTTTATGTCTTGTTTGTCCTGTCATTTATATTTGAAGAGCACAGTTGCTTCCTGTTTACGAGAATCTTGTGGAGAATCTGGTGTGGGTTTCCTCCCACCGAACAGCTAAACCAACTATTGCATACAGGACAAACCTAAAGCGTTACTCCAGGTCAGTTTGTTATTTGTTATTTGTTATTTAATAGTTAATTTATTAGTTTCATATAAGTAGTTTAGATAGATATATGTATAGTTCAGATTTATAGTTAGAGTTATTATTTTAGTTGCTTAGCTTAGATAGTTTTTATTTAATTTCTTTCTCATAAAATTATTAAAAATCAAAAAACAACAGTTTTGTTGTCTTAGGACAGTTTACAAATGATTTTTGCAGGTTTTCATTTAAATCTGTAATCTGTAAATATTGTATATTTGTAATTGGATCTGATTATGTTGATAATTGAACATTCAATTTTATAGAATTATAGTTGTATGATTTAGGTAATAGACTGTATATACGTACTTTAGATTTATTATTTAGTTTGCTTTAATTATTGTTTTCATTTAGATTAGTTCCTTAGTGTAGTTTTCATTTGTTTTTATAGGACTTAGATCGGCCAACAAAGCCGCTAAACCCGTCAGGGTGGATCATCCCAAACGGCTTGGGTTATTTAGACAACCCCGGACTGGATCCACTCTTCCAGTTGGCGAGCGTTCATTTTCACCCGTCAACGGAAGGGTAACTAAAGGCCAAGTGCCAGTGAATGATTTAATAGACTCTAGTCAAAGGGGGCGTGAGTCAAGGTTACAGGAAATGAAGGCTGAACAAAGGTTGAAAATCCCACAAGTAGGCCTGGATACATCAACCGGGGGAATTTCAAATGCAAGGGTAAAAGAGGCTCTAATAAAAACCAACTAAGTTTTTAACTATCTTTTTCACCAGCCAAGCCTGAGGGAGGAACATAGATTCTTCTTTCGCTCGGTAAGTTGCCATTTTTTGAGAACTCAGCACACCCTAAAAATCCCATGTCATTTTTTCCACTTTTTGGGTACGACTTGATCTTCGCACTATCTGATTCGACTTCATTTCGAGAGATGTTTGGCTTTGCTTATTATCTTGAATCTCATCAACTTTTTAGGTCTGATTGAACTTATGAAAACCCATGACTTAAAAAAGAGCTTTAACGCCTGAATAAAGAATCGAAATCCAAAACACTTCACCTGACACACTCAGATCCCTCATCGGAAGGAATTCAAAGAAGGAAAAGATCCACTCAAGAAACCTCAGTCGTCGAGCGCCTATCTTCATTGGCATCAGTAAAAAGTAAGTTTTGTTTGCGCCAATGTTTTGCAAAGGATATCATCGATAGTCGATTCCTCTTCAGCATCGGTAAAAGACGAGGGGAATAGTCGTTAATCAAGATAGAAAAGATATCACTGATTGCCGATACTCGACGTTCCTATCGAAATTGGGGAAGACTTAAAAGGATCGCAATGAACATTGTGACCATGCTAAAGAGTTCTCTCGATCATTGATGCCCGATGTATTTCGACATCGGGACTTTTTCAAGGAAGCTAATTCGTAGAAAAACACGTGATAGGTATTGTCGATCGTCGATCCTAGATAATTTTCGGCATCGGAAAGCTAAGGTATGTTTAAAAAAAATAAAAAAAAATGAATTACTTAATGAAATCCCCGACTTCTATTAATACACACGGATTAGGCCACCTATATTCAATGCCATGTGTCTGTGCCAGATCAGAGAATCATACGGTCTAGTTTTGCCCCGAGTCATTTCTTTGGTCCCCTAAGTCCAAGTCACACCTCCGAGTCAGCTTTTCCATGACAACATTGTGCGATGAGATTGATCGGCATCAGATATTTTGTGAGGGACATCAATGAAAATGTTCATATCATATCCCTGATCCCTGATCCACCCGCTGAGATAGCGACACGATGGTATGTTTTAGCATTAGATACGATTAGATTTTAAGCATTTAAGGGGCTAATTAATACCAAATCCTACATTAGTTTCTACCTCGTGCGCCAATCAAAACGGTCGTTTAAAATCATTGATAGACCACATCACCCCCTGTGCCTCCATCGTCAACCCACAATGAATTTAAGTTGCAGAGATTCGGCGGCATATTTGTTCAAATGGCACTCATCAGCCGAATTGAATGGCTGATGCGACGCGGTAAGTTCTTTGCTAGTTTAAATCCTCTTGAGCCTTGGTAAGAAGGATCATTCTGTGCGCAAGGAGATTTAGAGAATCCGGAGAAATGAGACAAGCAATTCGAGAGCTACAGAGATCTCATGAGTATCGAATAACCAGGTTTAGAAATCTTCCAAGTATGTATCCATGTCTGTGGATTTTACATGTTTACACTTCATATATTTTTTATCTGGTTTTGTTCTTTACGCAGTCTCTAAAGGTTTATTTCAATTGCAGGAACAATGCCTCTAAGAAATCCAACCACTAGACGATCTTCGAGGGAACCAAAGCTGAAAGAACCAGAGTTAGGTGAAGGCTCCTCTCCAAGGTTCGAAAGACAATTGGAATACACGCCAAGACTGAAGCCTGTCATCAAAACATCAATGAAGAAATCTTTCATTTAGCCTTTGACCTTTGGAGATACAGAGGAAAACACGAGGACCAAAGTGACACTCCCACATTGGGAATATCTCTTTAAAAAGATCAGTCAGTAGGAATACCTGAATTATATCCCACATACTGACCTAGATGTGAGAGTGCTCGACGACGAGGTATTCCTAAATATCCAACGGTCGTACTTGCATATGGTGGCGAGTAGAACCCATGTTTTTCCCTATATAGAACTTCTGAAGTGGCTCATCGACCATACAGACACACAGAAGTGTTTGATCAATGATGACAATGGGGGTTGTTTCAGAGTGTTCTTATCGGTCGAAGTCCAGAAATATTACAATCTTAGAGACCCTGAGGAGTGACTGAACACAGATTTTGTCATAAAATTCTATGAGCACCATGACACCAGTTGGGTGATGGCCTCATGGTGGAGTGTTATAACCCTAAATTGCACCACACATGCTTACCTTACATCAAGCCAATTCATATCCCTTCTTTGCCAAAACTCTGTTGAACAAATCTTTGAAAATCCTCTTGTGTCAAGGCCCACCTGCCCTAACCCATTACTGCACGCATCTGCACGCTGGATGACTCACAACAGCCCGGGTGTACCTAACAAAGAACGAAAAAAGGAAATTTGTCGATGGAACAAAAAGCTATGCGTCAGTTAACTGAAACTTCCAGCCATGCATGGCCGAGGGTTCGTCCAAAACCCTAGCTCCTTATAGCCTATAAAAGAAGGGGTAGGGGTACCATTTGGAGGAGGAAAAAATATAGCGAAGAAACTCTACCCATTTACATAATCCATTGTCCCAACCCTTTAGCCTTTCCTCATGCCAAAGGAGATTTAACACAAAGTAGTTGAAGGACAGAAGAAGAGGATCCCAGGATCAAGTTCAAGGAGCGGTGGTCGATCTCATCTTTTTTGTAAGTTGATTCACTTTCAATAATAAAAAGAATACTTTTCCCGTCACAATGCATGAATTGTCTATGGTTTGATTAATTTATGCTTGATTTATAACCCTTGAGTATAGAAGTAGTATGCATGCATAGTTGTTGTTTGTCATGAGTGCAGGTCATCTGTGGAAGGAGCAGCGCAAGAAAGTGATCAAAGCGCAACGGAGGATCTACATCGAATGCCAGTAATAAGGTTGGTGGTCCTTTTCCATGCATTTACTGTGAAAAAGGGGTTTAAATCTTGGGTTGTAGGTAAAAAAGTAGTTTCTATTTGGTCAAAATCTACATGCAAGTCTGACCCTAGTTTGTTAGTCCATAGGGTGTTTTTCCCAACAAAATACTCTTTAGGGTTCCTGGATTTATTTAAGTTTTTGGGTAGTTTAAAGATTAAGTTTTATGTTTTTTATTTGCCTGACTTTTTATGTAAGGTCTGAGCTAGTAGGGAGTCTGGTTTTCCATACCATCTTTCCCTGAATTTTGTTTGATTGTAGTTTTCGAGACACACAAAGGTACACGCGACCTGCAGAAGGCCTGCACGCGTGTACCCACGCTCTATCCTCTGACAGCTCGCGTGTGAACACTAGTTGTAGAGATAGTAGTAGCATGTAGGAGTTCAGAGAACCCTAGAGGCAGTCCTCCTCTTCCCTGTCATAATTACACATTCTCAGGGGGTTTTCTAGAATCTTGTCTGAGTCTTGTTGGTTCATAGTCCTATCTCAAATTGCCTTTTTTCTCCTTATTATTCCTTACATTATTTTTATTTTCTGTTAGAAAGAGCATCCAAGCCTTCAAGGGACCCCGATTATCAATGCCAGAGGCTTCTTCCTGGTCTGGACTGTCTGTTTTCTTATTTTTCCTTAGAATTTAGATATACACGCGGCCTGTACAAGGTCAGCCCGCGTGTACACGTTTTTTGTCTCTGTTCAGCACGCGTTTGCACGCGTGCTATTTTAGCGATAGTCGCGTGCTTGGACAAGCTACTTTTTGTTCAGGGTAGGGCAGTCATCCCCTCCTTTGATAAGAAGTATTCCTCTCAGGTGTTTGAGTCTAGGTTTGAATAGTCAGTAGGTTAGGTCATCTTACCCTTAGCTTGCTTTTTCTCAGTTAATAGTTGACAGAAAATAAAAATAAAAAAATTTATGGTTTTTAGACAAGCGTGAGAGTCTTTGTTTTTTTTTATTGCCATTGTGTGATTCTTTACTCTGATTCTTTGCGATCTACGCTTTAAGCCAGAATTTGTTTTTCTTGGTTTTTTGCTTGTCGGTATTTTCCCTTTGTTGCTTTACTAGCACTTAAATAAATAAATAAATCTCTTTTCATTTTCTTCTTTGGTTGAAAGGTGTGTTTCTGCATCATTAGATAGGTAAAATTCTTTTGTTTCATAAGTTTTTGTAGTTCACTTAGATCATAAGTAGCTCGTAGTCAAGCGAAATTCCTTTAAGTTTGTTGTATAAAATCTTAGAAAAATTTAAAAAAAAAAAAATGTGAAAAGTTGTTGAAATTTTGCATTTAGTAAAAGTCTTTTGTTTCCAGCTTTTTTCTTTCATTTTTTCTTTTGTCTTTACACATCATCAGTTTCACCCTCATACCCCTTGACATAAGATAAATCCATAAAAGCAACACTAATTTTAAAAATCTACTAGACTTTTATGTTTGTAGGGTTCACAAACTAGTTCAGGACTAGGGCCTTGGATTAGGTTGGAGAGGAAACTCTTCAAGGCCATTCAAAACCAAACATTAGAGTCTGATATAGGGAGTGTCTAAGTCCAGTTTCATGGAAGTTATCCGGGACCCCCCTCTAACACAGGGGATAAACATGAGGTCGCGTGTGGAAAGGTAGCGGAGATAACCCCTCCAAAGCCGGACCAATCGTAGTGGAGAACACATATAGAGGGCTTGTTTTGGGATTCCATCGTTTTCATTTGCCACGGGGCTTCATGGGTCTCAAATCTGTTCGAGGTCCTCAGTTGTCTTCCAGACCATTTTCTCTCGATACCCTTGACAGGTTTCGGGCTTGATACCCTACTCATTGTGGTCTACCCAACTTTCGACTGTACCCGCCTAGTGACTGTTCGCGTGATGGCAACCTAGTTGCCAATATTTTTAGGGATATACACAGGTGATTACGGGGGTATACCGTGGTACCTAGAATAGACATCAAGCCACGCTTTGCAGAGTATACCTAGAGGGTGCTTCCGTGTTCGAGTTTCACTTGCACCGGTAAGTTGCTCTAGTGTTGGTTGTTCTAACTGTTCTTCCAAATAGTTTAGTGATTGCTTGACTTATCTCTTAGGGGATTCTTTTTAGTGTGTGTTACTTTTGAATGTTTAGAATACCTTAGCATGTCTTGGATATTCTCACACAGTGGAGGATCCCAAGCTCCGTCGGTCATGAAGGCTTCTTGGTCTGCGGATGGTTACACTGGAGCCACCCCCGCCACCATTAAGGCAGAAGCTAGACCAACAAGGGTCTTTCGAAGCGACTGGGTTACAAACCTTTGTGCCTGAACAACTCTTAGAGGAATAAACCACCACTCTTGGCTCGGTTGAAACTCCAACCACTGATATCTTGGCACCATTTATTGTACCAATCTAATTTCACGAACGCCAGATAGTACCTCACACAGCTATGGAAACAAACATTGTTACTTCTTCTGGGAATTCTTCAATTCTCACCACAGTTGCTACCACAAGAGAATCATCTCCTAACTTACCATCGTCGGTCTGAGCCACCATGGTCTCGGCTGCAACTATGTCACACAGTGGACCGAACCCGTCTATGGCAGTGGCCACAACCCCCTTCACACCTAGTGCGACAGGCCCTCCGTTCTCATACGGTATGCCTAGTTCGGGTACAAGTCCTGCACTAACCTACTCCACTTTACAGACTTTGGGTCTGGGGGCAGGGAGCTCTAATGCTCCTCTGCAAGGTCAACTTGGGGGCACTCCTGTCCCTTTTAATGATTTTCCTTACGCAGGAGGTCATATCCATCCTTCGTCCCCTTCGCTTGGTGGTCCGCATCAGTAGTCCGTCGGGCAGCCTACACACACTAGTTTATTTGGAGCAAGGAGTCAAGGAACACTTGCGCACAGTATGTTGGTAGGTTCAACACCGTTTTCTTGGAACAGGACGTTTGGTAACAACATTTTCTCATCAACCGCTTTCCCATCTGGGGGCAATCCCATTTTTGGACAATCTACTCCTGCGCAGGGTACTATTCCGGCGCAGGGGGCACATATAGTAGGACCTTGGAACTCAGGACAAGGATCCATTCCCTCCTCTGGAATGTCATTCTGGGGTAATTATTTCCATAGTCAATGGAACCCTAGACAGACTACTATGCCTCTCCCATCAGGACTGGCATGGTGTAATCCTTCCCAAAGTCCTTCGAACACGATGCATGTCCAACACTCTATGTCCTTTATGGGAAATCAGTCGATGATGTCTCCACAGATGAAAAATCCTTACGCTGGTCAGGGCCATGGTTTCTACCAGAATCCGGGCCAGCAGCCAAACTTTTCCTGGCAACCTGGTGCCAGTCAAACTCTAGGACCCTTTTTCCCAGGTTATCAACAACAACCCAAACTACCATTCCTGGGGACTTTACACTTGCCAGATTTGACAAGGTTGTTAAACGATCCTATTTTTCACGATCCACATTGGCCTCCTATGCCAACGAAGTTGCCTTCGGACATTCCAAATGTTGGAAATGTTTAACAGGTATCATATGCTTGTCATTGATGGCAAGTACAGCAATGAAGATGGCATGGGTGCAGGAAGAATGTACAAAGGATTGTTGGCATGTTTTACAGGCAGCATAGACTTGTCATTGATGGCAAGTACAGTAGTGGAGATGGTAGGATAAGAAGGATAAAAATCCCTTAGGGATTCAGACGTGAAATCTCAGGAGGAACAGCGTTGAAGAAAACGCGTGCAGCAAAGGCAAAGCTCAAAGTACAGGAATTTGCAGAAGAGAAGGAAGACAGAGATCCACAACCACAGGATCTCATTCAAATTTCCCAAAAGAATGAGGGTCGTCAGATCAGACAAAAGTTGTACAAGGTTTACCATCGGGAAAATCCAAGGTGAAATACCGACATAATCAGGACCGTCTATTTGGAAGGACGCGTGGCAGCGATCGAGCGCCACTGGGAGAAGCTTGATAGGAGGACAGGTCTCAGCCATCAGATCTGAGCGCAGGGACCCGACCACCGTTGGATCAATGAGAACCTGCAAGGTCTTTAAAGGGAGTGAAGGTTTGGCTACGGTCATGAGGATAATGGTCATATGGACCAGGAGCGTAGTCATCGGAGTTTCGAGGATCGCG
>ML806715.1:90684-103010 GCA_009831015.1 Picea engelmannii
GTCTACAAGGCAAGGCGAACTTCTTACGATGCTTCATCGCCAACTATGCTGAAATCACCAAGGGCTTTATGCGTTTACTAAAGAAAGACGTTCATTTTTTCTGGGACGAAGCCGCTCAACGCTCTTTCGATGCATTAAAATACTCCCTCACAGCCGCACCTCTGCTACGTCCACCTAACTATAACAAAGATTTCTTATTATATCTGGTTGTCGCAGAGTCAACCATAGGCATGGTTTTAGTTCAGGAAGACGATTCATTTTCAGAATACGTGATCTATTACCTGAGCCGAGGCCTCGTAGGACTGGAACTCAATTATTCTCATATCGAAAAACTTGTGTTGGCAGCAGTTCATGTTGTTCAACGGTTATGTCACTATGTTTTGTTTCGCAAGACCACCGTCATTGTTGTTGTGAATCCATTCCAGTACATGTTGACACGACGAGTTATAGGCAGAAAAATCAGTAGATGGATAGTCATCCTCCAAGAATTTGAATTAGACTTCGTTTCAGCAAAGTCCAAGAAGTCATTGGTCTTCGCAGAGCTTATTTCAGAACTTCTGGTTGAGTCAGGTGACGTTGTGCCTGAGGAATCGCCTATCCGGGGGGATATGTTTTCGATTGCATCTTTAGACCCCTGGTACAGAGATATACTTATCTATCTCCAGACTTTGAAGTGCCCCACCTCTGCTTCTCTTGACGATTGTCGGCGGATACGCCATCAGGTTAAGAATTATCTCATACTCGATGATATGTTGTATCGGAGAGGTGTAGACTGCATCTTGCATCGATGTCTCACTCATGAGGAGTCCATCATAGTGATCAACGATTTCCATACTGGATCTTGTGGCGGTCATTTATCTGGGTTGGCAATATCCCAAAAGATTCTACGAGCAGGTTACTTCTGGCTGACACTTATCAAAGATTGTATCGAATCGGTCAAGAAGTGCCATCTGTGCCAAATCTTCTCTCGAAAGATGAGGGCACATCCTGCTCCTATGTTCCCTATCATCACAGTTGGTCCCTTCACTAAGTGGGGGATTGATTACACTACATGCAACCCCCCATCAGCAAGGGGGCACCGCTATATCATCGTAGTTTTCGACTACTTCACTAAGTGGGTTGAAGATATGCCAACATTTAAAGATGATGGAGAGACTGTATCTCTCTTCTTATTCAACCAGATCATAGCAAGGTTCGGCGTCCCGAGAGATATTGTCACTGACCATGGAATTCACTTTCAGAACCAAATGATGACCGAATTAACATCAAAGCTTGGGTTACGGCAGGAAAATTCATCACCTTACTACCCCCAAGCCAATGGGCAAGTGGAAGTTGTAAACAAAACTCTTAAGACTATTCTACAGTGAACTATCAACTCAGCCAAGTCAAATTGGCATTTGATGTTATACTCGGCATTATGGGCTTACCGAACATCTGTTAAGACTGCAACCGGTTTCTCACCTTTTCAACTCGTTTACGGGCTGGAAGCAGTCTTTCCCATCGACTGTCAAATATCATCTCTGAAATTAGCAGTACAGTTATTGTCAGACACTTCTCCACTTGAAGAATGGTTAGTACACCTTGAGCAGCGTCGCGATGCAGCCCTGGCCAACGAGGCTCACAAACATAAGGTCAAGTGTCAATATGATAGGTCCCTTCATCCTCGGATTTTCTCTGAAGGCGACCTGGTCTTGGTCTACGACCAAGACAAGGACCCCCTGGGGGCAGGAAAGTTTAAACCCATGTGGTTTAGACCCTTCATTATAAAAGAGGTATTAAAAAAGGGCATTTATCGTTTGGTTGATTTTGAAGGGAATGCTTTGGCAGAGCCTAGAAATGGACTCTACCTCAAGAAGTATTACTCATAGACAGGTCACTGTGGGTAACTTTTTATAACATATGTATAGTCTTTGTACTATTACTTTTTAAGTTTCTTTTAAAGTGTTATGGACGTGTCATTGATGTTATCTTTCATCAATATGGCATATGTCAAGTGAGTCTAAGGTGTTCGTTGGGTATGCAGACGGTGCTAGTCGACACACGCGGAGACTTGCCTCCGCAGCTTGGGTAATCTTTACACCTCAAGTTCAATTGTTATCTTCCGGAGGTATATGCTTAGGTGACACCACAAATAATGTCGCCGAGTATAGTGAATTTATTGAGTTGCTTCATGACGCCTTGTCATTGGGTATCTCTCATCTCCGGGTCTATCTCAACGCTCAACTGGTTGTGTTGCAGCTAAACAGAGTATACTGAGTTCATGATCCAACTTTACACTGACGATTCCTTAGGGTACGTCTCTTAGAATGAAACTTTTATTATATTACATATTTTCATGTTCCTAGGAGATTAAACCAAATTACAGATACTCTAGCTAATCAAATTTTAGATTGGCATCTTGCCCACATATAAAAGAACATGGACATAAACATGTAAATACATTTTTGCACACAGAATCCATAAGACACAAAAAGATAAAAACCATATATAAACATCATAAAATAACCAGAGTACATAGATGGACGCAAGCGCCTCAAAAATGGGAATAGTAACGAGTCACTGGGCTTATGCCCTCAAAAAAAATATACAAGTAGGTGCTCTTGGCACATAAAAATTCTAAGTCTGTTCAGGGCCTATGGGCCCTGTTATAATCATCCACGGCACGGGCTAAACGCCTAAACAATCGGACCCATGTCCAAGGTGCCCCCACAACATGAGGCTGCATGGATGGCGGCAGGTCCTCTATCTCTGCCATCGGGACTGTGCGAGTGAGCGCAGTGAAGTTCCGCTCAACTCGTCTAAGGACCCTCTCGGCCTCTCCGGCTGGGAGGTTCCCTGCTACTGTTGCTCCCCCAGCGGTGGCAGCCGCGGCTTCTAGCCGTGGACGACGCTTGTTTCCTGCATAATCGGCAGGTCGCACAGGGCCCACATCTGCATGCAACAAACGTTTACCCGTCAAATACTATGGCATACAAAAAAATGATATATATAACAAAAAGACATAAAAATTACATATGCAAATAAAAAAACTACAAAGGTGGAGACTTACCCATCTCCCCTCGCTCCTCACCAGGAGGCACGGGTATCTCAGGATCTCTAGAGAAATCTATCCTTGCATACGGGTAGTCCTCAATCACAGGGATCTGTCGTGACAGCCAAGCAAAGAAATCATCGTCGAAGGACTCAACGGTCCTTCCACCATCCTGGCGCGGCAGTAATACTGCCCATATACACACTGCAGGGAAAGAGGCCTGATATCCTCGTACTACAACCCGAGGACTGAAACTCGGAACTCTCTCAAAAAAGAACGAACACAAGATGGTCCCGAACCCAAAGTTCCTCTGTATCCATTGTCGTCAATCTGTCAATTTCCTCTTCATGCACTCGAGCAGTGTGGTACTCCAATCAAAAATTTGTGCATTCATGCACTGTGTTGAAACAAAGCTTAAATTTTTCATCCTTAAGGCCTAGATTTTTGTTTTTAAGGTTTCGGCTTTCCTCAAACAATAATTTCTTCATTTCTAAATTTGCGATGCCTTTTTTATCGTTTACTTTTGGACAACGAATGGAAAAAATTTACAAAATATAAATTTTCCATCGCCCTTTGAAAAAATTATTTAAAACGTGTTGTAATTCAAATTTGCGATTTTTTAATTTAAATGTGAAAGAAATCGGGATTCGGGGTTTTCTGTAAACAAATGTTCAATGCAAATTGAATTACGAAACCCCGATCCCCGATTTCCCGATATGTTTAAGTCTTAATTAAAACACGAACTAATTAGTTTAGTCTCTTCTAAGAAAGGTTTAAAATTAACATAATTATTTCGCGATTTTGGGATTCGCGATTCCGTGAGAGGTCGCCTCATGTCATCATGTTTCTCAAAATCCCGATAGATTAAACTAATGATGTTTTGGCCTTAATCATGATTATTCAGTTAATTAAGATAAGTTAAGTCCTATTTTGAAAAAAGAAACAAGCCATCTCAATTTCGCGATTTCGGGATTCGCGATTCCATGAGAGCACGTCTCATGTCATCATGTTTCCCGAAATCCCGATTTCTGAAATACTGAAAGTGTCTAATCTCGATTAATTAACATGCTAAAAACGTTTAAATCTTAAATAAAACATCTCTATTTCGAGATTTCGCAATTTCGGCGATCGGGCTTTTCCGATGACATACCTTTCGACATCAAGATTGTCGAAACCCCAAAAAGTCATGTTTTCAGATTTAATCTATAATTAACACTAATAAATCTTCTTTCTAAAACAGGTTTAAAGGTAATCTTTCTGTAAGTGTTCATTAATGCGTCGTTTTCCGACTAAGCAAGTTTCTTGTTTTATTTGAAAAGCCGAGAGCGCCTAAGTACAGATATTAAATGAATATCTCCGAAAATATCTTCTGCATTAAGAGCTTTAAATTCGTGACAGTTGTACAAATCTTGTCTTTTTTAAAATATATTCTAAGTAAACGTTCAAACGTTTGTATTTACATTTTAAGTTGAGCTTATTCATCCATTATCTGTGGCAGGTTTTTAAGTCAAACACAGAGCCATGGCACCTAAAAAGGCACCGAAGAAAAACGAAGATACACAGGAAGGTGATATTATCTCGGATACTACTCCACATGCCATACACTCCATCAAATCATGGGCTCAAATCTCTGAATCGTTGGAGGATGAGTTAAAGAATGCAAACTCTGATTCTGAAAATCATCTCTGGGACGTTGTTGAGTCTGAACTTCATAAGGTTGTTGCACGTCCGAGGCTGGTGGCATATACTGAGAGGGTCGGCTCGGCTGGGCTCTAGATAAGGTAGATATCCCAACAAGGAGCTTTCAGAATGAGCAAGGAGCTATCATCGACTCATTTAGGCCTGAGAACATTCAAGTAATGTATAAACTCTCGCCAAAACATAAACACACCTTTAATGCTGAATTTTTAGTTGAGTTTCAGAGAAAAGAATGTATTGAGGCAGACCAGACATACCCCGACATGATTAAAGGATGGGCGAGGTCTGAAGCAAAGTTTAGGGATGATTCTCATGGGATTTATGCTTCAGCTTCCTTAAACGAATATATGGTTTATGTAGCCATGATGTTATGCAGACTTTTAGGGAGAAAAGATCCCTGTCACTTTCATGCAAACTGGGTACCCTTCTTAGAGGAAGTTTCAGAAGGAAATAGTTTTAACTAGCATAAAATCTTATCAGATAAACTAACACAAGAAATTTTAAATTACAAAGCATCCAAGTCAAAAGGACAACCAGTGTATTTTTATATGTCTGCATATATTATGGATGCAATCTGTTTTATGACCCCCTTTCCATTAATGAATTGGAGTTGGAACATCTCATGGCTAGAACCCATTCATGAATACCACTCAGCCCTTTGGGAGGAAAAATCTAAAGATGTTTTTTACGATGTTTGTCACTTTGTCATTATTCCTATGCACAAATTATTTTTTGGATGCGAACCCCCTCGCATTTCTGATGCAGTCATAGAAAGTCTTAAATCAGTTGCCGACTAGTTTATTGAGGAAATTTTTTCCTATATTAGAGTTTATGGTTGTTCCATTCCCCCTCATGCACTCCCGAAATTCTTACCAGACAGATCGGTATGCAGAGAAGTAGCCCATCAGATAGCTAAGGGTGGTATTGGGTTGGAATTAAAAGCACTTCAGAAAAAAGCATGGCCATCTTTCCCTTTTCATGTCGGGAAATTTCCTGTATCAAATTTAGGCCATTCTAAGGTAGAGGTCGAGTCATTGGAAGAAGTGAAGCTAGTAAATATTGAGCACAAAAAATATGACCCCTACCAAATAATAAGTAGACATTACATACATTGTAATTTAAAGGCATATGAACATGAAGTATCTGTTTATGATGATATTTTTAAAGATGTTAAGTCTTATGAAGAAGTGTTGAATAGAGTCCAGGCCTTGCCACCTGACTCACAGGTTGGGTTTGCATCTTTTCAAAGCCATAGGCGAAGCTGCCTGCCTAAGATTTTACAGGGTGAAATTTCGACTCCATCGCCAGAACAGGAAGAAACCCCTCCAGGGTTTGAAACTAATACTCAGGGTAAAACTAATGACAAAGGTAAGTTGAAGGATATTGAGATACCTTCTCAAGACGCAAAGGGTTCTCAAACAAAAGAATCGGAAATGGATAAGGGAAAAAAGCCAAAAAAAATTCCAGAAATCATGAAGAACGTTCCAGAAAAAATAGGAGGAACGGCGTCAACAAAACTTGGCATTCCTATCACCTCTTTAACTCCATTACAGTCGACTTTCGGAATTCCCCATGAAGGATTTTTATATGTCAGTGATTTAGAGACGATTTCAAGAGATGAAATCCCCCCATCTAATTACTTTTTCAGTAAAAAGCGAAGAGCAGTCTTGAAACAGGAAATTCATCCAAGAGGAGAAGGAACGATTAAAAAGCACAGAGTTATTATAGATGGAAAGAAACTCAAGGATGGAGAGTTTGCTACAGAATTAGCAGGTACAATGGGTGCAATAGCATCAGCAAACATGTATTTTGTAGGCAATTTAACAACTCTGCTTGAATAGAAGGACCAAACAATAATCCAGTTACAAGACAAACTAAAAGAAAATGAAAGAAATATTAGTTGGGGAATATAGAAGGGTCTAGAACAAGCTAGACTTAAAGATATGCAAGAAATCCAAAAAATAAATAAAGACTTGGATGAGGCAAAACACTTAATACAGGTCACACAGGAACAGGTTGAGAAGTTGGTAGAGGAAAACAAACATTTGCAAGATAAGATTATTTCTATTACTAACCAGGTAATAGAGCTTGAAAGTTTCAGGACATAGGCATTGGAGATATATGTAAGAATAGAAGAGGAACAGCAGAAAGTGTTCTTGAATCTAGAAGTAATCCAAAATTATTTTCAAGAATCAAATAAGTCTTTGGAGAATGTGTTCCAGAAAGAAAGGGAGGCGAAAGCAGCTAGGACAACTTTTCAGAAAGCAGTGGCTTTCTCATCAAAAGAAGAAATCGGAAAGACTCATAAATTATCTATTTCTGAACAAGTTAAAGGAGACATAATGATAAAATTATGGGAAACAAAACTGGTTGAATATAAATGAATCACAAGAGAAGTTAATGAGGATTGCCAGGGAATCTTCAATCTCTTTGAAAAAGATTCATTGAATATCGGAACAGATGGTTGTTCTGAATTGTTAGGCGAAGTCAATATTGCCAAGCACCAGCTAAAGTTTAGAGAAGAGCTGGAGGAAAAGAAAGCAGAGATTCCAAACATCAAATTGATCAACATCACAAAGATCAACAAGTGGATGGTGGCTTCAAGTTTAAAGTTGAAAACTATTAAATTCACAGAAAGAATGATAGAAAGTCGGTTGCCCGAATTTCAGAGAAGATTTTTCTCATTTGAAGCAAATGAGATACCCGAGGCTCCCAGGATCTTAGTAAATTTTTGTGGAAAATGTGTTCAGTGCGTTGAAGCAAAGAAAGGAAGTTCGTCAACACAAGCTTAAAACCTTTTTAAATGTTTTTATTATTGGAATTTTAAAAGAAATTGTAAACAGTTGACATTATTTTTATGTAACCGGAATTTTAGGAAGTTGGTTAGTTACCAACGAGAAGCTTTGATGAAATGTATAAATATAGTTTCGAAAGGCTGAGAAAAGGCTTTAGAAATTTTGGAGAGAGCCATTTTCTAATATCAGTTTTGAAATACATTGGAATATAGATCACAAACGAGATTCTGGATCCTGCAACTTTGTAACTATGTGTCTTCTCCTTGTTTAGTATACTTTGTTGAATTTTTCCTTTAATGTTTTCTCTAACAAGTAAATCAGTTTGAAGTTATATAAATCATTGACTTATATTTCAGATTGGTTTGGATGTCAAATGATTTACAGTTTTTCCTCTGAAATTACTTTTAGTAATTTTAAGACCTGTAAAACTTTTGTTCCTTAATACTTAACTCTTGTTAGAAACCTCATTTTTTCTTTCATCATTGTCTATTGAAATATAAGATTCTTTCCTGATTAAAGCCTTATATTTATATGTAGTGTTTATTTGTTGTTTATAATTCTCGAAATTGTTACAAAACCAGGAAATGGCCTTGAATGTGTTTACATTACTGTTTTGGATTTTAAAATTGTTTTCCTTGATCTCGTCTCTGGAAATCTAAAGTAACAAACTGATTAAAATCCCTTTATAAACAAATAAAGTTTAAATTATCCATGACTGTCCCTAGTAGCAGACAACCTAACGTTGAACCAGGCCTTCAGGATCAAACCAGTATTGCCCTGAGTTTATTTAATACTATTTTACAAACAGCAACTAACTGGTTTGAGTTAGAACGATCATGGGCTACTATTAAGAGAGACATTAGCATCCAAGAACAACAGGAAGCAAGACAAAGGCAGTTGAGAAACTGAATCTGCTCTGATCTTTCTTTGATTCCTTATTTCTGAATCATTTCTTTAAATCTTTTATGGATGCCTTGACAGTATGTTTTATAGCCTTAAAACATAAACTCAGGAACAATACACTGGATGGCACAGTTCATATGTGCGCGCGGAGCCTGATGCAAGGCTGTTGAGCCGGTAATCCGCACAATCAGTAACAATATAGTCTGCAGCGCTACGTTAGTAATCTTGCTAATGGGTACCTGGGAGCCCACATGGTCAGTCCCAGCCTCACAATGCTTAGCTATCAATTCCGAGATCTTGCTCGGCCCCGCAGGAAACGTCCGGAAGTTGACCGGTTCCCCTCTCCTTGAGAGGCCAGTCAGAAAGTAGATATCCTCGGTGGTGGGCACCAGTGATTGCCCCTTTAGCATAAATGGCTCTGCATCAGGGTGTCAGTAGTCAATCAAGGCATTCAGTAGCCTTGGTTGTGCACGCATAAATGGACATAGAAAGAATTTGAGTAAACCGCATTGCATTAACACGGACACGACATTCGGATCTGTTGCAACCAACTCACTGATTGCCTCATGCTCCCTTTCCCTCCACTGGACATACATCCTGCCAACACAACAAGGTAAAGGAGGGTCAGTACTTCCTTTTAGTTTGTTTTTTCATGATAAAAAGGGGGTACACGCGGGCTGTAGAGGTGACAGTCACGTGTACACGCGGGAAGACTTTACTCTACCTGAATGTACACACGGCTTATCCAGAGATAGTCCGCGTGTACCTAGGGCTGATCTTTTTAAGGTCGACGCCCACCCAAAAAATAAACTAAACAACAAAATTGAAGTATTGAATAGCTAGATAAGGGAGTTTGTACTTACTTGGTCCAAGCAGAAGTTCGTTTCATCCATTGTAGCTCCTGGAATCACTATTTTTGGCAAAGGGGATCTTTTGGCTCCAGAGTCAATTTCCAAATCAGCAATGGTGATAATGAGCTGCCAGCTTCTATTTATAGACTTTTTGGCCTTTTTTTGTCACTTTTTTGGCCTCCCTTATGAGCTTCTTTATACAAAAAACCATTTAGAGTGATCCAGGAGTTATATGGGAGTGATTTGATCAGGCATTGGGACATTTTTTTTTTAGTTTTGAGAAAATATTAACGGTCCATTAAAAAAAAAAAAAAATTTAAAAATCAACTTGAGCATATAGGTTAGGTTACCACCCCAACTTTTGCATCTCGTTGTCTTTTTCTTCTGCTATAGTATCGATCCCATCAGGTTGTGACACGGAACCATCATATCTTCTCTAGAAGTGTTGCAACTTGGTGGTAGAGCTTACCAGAACATGGATGCCCTAGGTAGGTCCTGGTTGCATTATGGTGTCCATGCCATTTCTAAAAACATTGTAGGCTCGGGAGTCCGTATAGTCTTTCTTGAATATGAGTTTGAGCCTCATTTGCATGAGTCTTTTTCACTCTTTGTCTCACCCTCAAGACTCCCAAAAAATAATGGGTCTCCTTTTAAGCCCTTTTCAGACCCTCTAAAAATGAAAAGATTGTCGAGCGATCTTGTGACCTTTCACGCTCGTTAAACTGAAATTTGAAGTCACGTCTATCCGGCGGTAGTTTACCCCTTTTTCAATATGGACGGTCAACTGTACGAACAAAGGCATACTCTATCGAATTCCCATTCTTTAGAAGAGTACTCTCAGGTATAATTTTATTCCTTTTCTGGGCCTGACGAACTAAATTTACGAAAAAGAAACCCCCACGGAGTCCATAGTTAAGCTCTTTTTAGACTCCCTAAAATTGAAAAGATCGTCGAGTGACCTTATTCTTTCACACTTGTTAAATTGGTCTAGAAGAATATTCCTGACGGAGTCCATAGTTAAGTTTTTTTCAGACTCCTTAAAAGTGAAAAAATGGTCGGGTGATCTTGTCCTTGTCACACTCGTTAAAATGGTTTTGAATTGACATCTAATCAGTGCTAGTTTACCCCTTTTTGAACCGACTAGACTATTGTAGAAAAAGGTACCCCAGCGAAGTCTCCTTTTATGCTTTTTTAGACTCTCTAAATATGAAAAACCACCGAGCTTACCTTCTCTGGGCTCGTTAAACTTACATCGAAGGATGTTACCATTGTGTGTTCTATCAACCGCATTTGCATACCTTATCCACCAACCTTGTGACAGTTTGCTTCTGCGTCTTAACACCTTTGGTCGTCGGAGGATTTTCCCCGAGTATCATTTTACCAGAACATAATTCTTGTCCTTGCGCCTTGAGCTTGTATGTTTGCAGTACTCGTTCCTCCATTGTAACGTAATATTCCTTTATTCTTTTTCCAAAATTATCGAAAAGAACAAAAAAAATCAAATATACCCCAAAAAGAGGATGGGAAAAGTATTTTCTTTATTGGAAGCATAATGAGTCTCCCTTGGATAAAGCACATATGTCTGTTTGATCATCGGACTATGGGATGTAGTACGACCTTAGGAATCTTTTCTCGCTATATAGAGTTGTGTCCTCCACCGTTTGGTTATTCTTCCAAACATATGGAGAGTTTGTGTTGCCTCCTTCTTCGTAGAATTATGATTAACATATATGCTGCCTGAGTCTTATCACTTGTCGTGATATTGTCCAAGGGAAGTTTGTCACTAAGCCTGAGTCATCCCCTCTGCAATATGTCTCTTATCTGCATACCCGGCCATCCTGAACGTCCAATCAAGTCCTTGTTCGAAATCACTGAAGCCTTCAGTCTGATCATCAAGATTATCAAGTCCATAACCGACGAGCTGTCGAAGACCTCTGGGTAGTGCGGTTGTACACTCATATTACACTCCTACACGAGTTTAAGAAGATTTTGAAGTTGTTGCTCGAGCTCTGAAGTCCAACCATCAGGCCGAATCAGCTTCTGGAAGATGGATACTCTATATGTATATCTTTCTGATTTCGAGATGTAGCTCCGCTGTGTATTATTCGCAGCTACTCTTTATAGTTATTTGACATGGATCTACAGTGTATTTGATTGGTAGCCATGGTTCTATTTTATCCCGAGCATGGGTATGCCCGCCTCGATGAGACATTTGTTATTTTGCAGATAGCACCTCCTAGTTCTTGATCCTTGGGCTCAATCGTTTGGCACATCAGTAAATATTGGTAATGTATTTCGACCATCATATGCTCTTATGACCTCACACATGGAGGGAAGATAGAAAGTACACCAACCGGATCCATGGATGGTACCAGACGGCCAACTTAAGGGAGCCATACATCTACTTGATGAATCTCATCTGTCAATTATATGGAGAGAAGGATTGTTCCAGGTTTTCAGAGGCATGGATTCCCTTAGCTTACATAGTGGCGATTTAAGGGAGCGGCTTCAACTGGGGAGCCATCATTTCTAATCAACTGATCATTTGCATACAACAGGATTAGACTCCGAAGGAAGGAGAGACACCAGCCTTCTACATGGCTTCATATTTACTTGATGTCATGTGCGCCAGAAACATTTCGTCAGCATGAACTTGAGTTGGCACGTCGTAGAGCTCTAGGTCCATGTATATTTCAGCATCATATGGGTGAACAGGTACAAGAAATCTTACTCCCTCATCTGCAATGAATTCATCACACATATTTATTTCATTCTTTTTAAGAAAGAATGCCCAAGACTATCGGCTGTGGCCAAAAAGATGATATCAAAAGTAGGTCACTGGTATTTGGACGAGCATGATAACTACATCAAGGTGTTCAGGGCTACTGGAGCACCACACCTCCTGCTAGCGCATGTCCCTAACTGACCTGTAGTGGGAGAGATATGCTACCAAACCATCCTGCAAGGTTACAATGCCACCCTAAATTAGGACAAGAAGCGAGAGTTCATACCTTATGGTTTCCATGTAGGTTTCTACATGGTGAAGGA
>ML806715.1:103060-150508 GCA_009831015.1 Picea engelmannii
TGACCTGTAGTGGGAGAGATATGCTACCAAACCATCCTGCAAGGTTACAATGCCACCCTAAATTAGGACAAGAAGCGAGAGTTCATACCTTATGGTTTCCATGTAGGTTTCTACATGGTGAAGGACACAACTCAAGCCAAAGACGAAGGGATGATCCAACTAGAGTTCAGATTCCAGAAGGGTCAATTCCGCAAGCACGATCCAAAAGGTCTGGTCTTGAAACATGCTTCTCAAGTGTTGTCATGTTGACCATACGCCCATGAAAAATTTGAAGATGAAGTCTTCACAAAAAATTTCCAAGACTAGGACGAGGTGGTGGCAAGGATGGTCGACCCCAAAATGACCAAGTTTAGGACCATGAGCCTGGATGAACAAGCGACGACCATAGAGCATTCGAATCAAGAGGCCCTCGAAGCCAGAGAAGAAATGATAGCGGCAGAAGCAACAGAGGTTCCCCTAGTAGCTCTGGTGAAGGATAGAGGTTTCCCTATGATGTAGGACACACGGGAAAGAGGGTTTCTCAAGATAGAACAAGTGCAACGAATAATTGATCAGTTGCAATATGAGTCAGACCTCACAGGAATGACGAGTTCCCTTTCCGACAACCCAGATGAAATTCAACTAGGCCCAAGCGGCACTGAATTAATAGACATTGATGAAATCGTCAGGTTAGATGACCATGAAATCACAATTCCACAGGCCGGATCACTATGGGGTGTTTCATCTCAGTCGGAGATAGTCGAAACATCAGGGAGAACAAGTGCATTGTTGGCCCTTGGTTATGGAAGGAAGCAAATATTAAGGAAGAAAGGTGAAGTATGAACTGTGCGGAAGGCACATAAACCAAGGAACGGTCGAAGTGGGAAAAGAGGGAGAAAAGAAAGGAAAAGCTAGTCATTGAAAGAGAAGACCGAGGAAGATAAAGAAGTAAGGAAGATGGATCATGGACAACTCAACAAGTAGAAGAAGAAATCAACGAGTGCTTTGGAGGACCTCACATAAAAGAAGGAAAGATAGGTTGGCAAAGCCCTTTAAAGCATGGGTCAAGTGGACCTAGGGTTTTTGGCATTTAGGGTTTTGGATCTAGGGTTTTGATACCTAGACTGTGGTCATGTTATGTATAAATAAAGTTCTAGGAGAGTCGAGGGGGTTGCTCGATAATTTATTGTTATTCACTATTATTGTTGTTTTTGAGAATGATATTGAGTCTGTATTGTAAGATCTTCAGCTAGGTGTGAAGATCAACCCTGCAGTTGGGTGCGCAGGGAGGGAAAAGAGGAAGAGAGAGAGAAGGATCTGTAGCTAAGTGTGCAGATAGAACTGTATGTTTCCATCTAATATATCAAGAAACACAGTTTTTTGGATGTAGCCCTAGGGAGAGGGTGAACCACATAAATCTTGTTGTTCTTTGTGGTTGATTTTGTGTTATTCGTTATCGATTACGTTGTTATTTCATTATTGTGTTAGATTAGAGATATAACTTGCGAAGTAGGATTAAGAGAGATAAAGAATAACTAGATTGTTGTGTATTGTTGTCCTGGATCTACTTTACATTTACTATGGTTGTAGACACCTATGTCCTGCAACCCCCTATTGCTACTTCGGGTGAGACTGCATCTGCTTCGCAGGTGTTGCCAAAAGGGACAGTAGTTAGGGTTTGTTGGTGTGCTATTAGAGTTGAACCCTAGGTTTGCCCCCGTGCCAACAAATGGTTATGTTACCAGGATAGGGATCTGCTTGAGGGAATGTCAAGGTGGTTCCCATCGAAGACAGAAATTCAGAAGTGGATAGAAGAATAAGAAAAGGACTTCATCGAAGCCCAGAACAAGAACCCTAGCATTAGTACAGAAGACTGATTAGGAAGGTACATCGTTACCGACATACACGATATTTTCTTTGGAGGAATTCATAAGGAGTTATATGAGTGGCTAGCCAGACTAGCAGATACCCAGTTCAAGATCAGATCTATACCACCTGTGGTTTGGACAGCAACAATGATCAAGAAGGTCAAGAGAGTTGATAACGTTGTGTCTAGAGCGGTGGATCTCTGGTTTGATAGCACTATTGGAGGGTACATTACTGAGTTTGCTATTGACAGAGTTGAATCGTATATTCAAGAGAGGTATTTCTTTAAGGGACCTAGAGGAAATCTCCTACACTTTTTAAAAATAAGGATTAAGATGCTATTGCATAAGAAAAATATCCCGATGATACAGTAAAGCTAATGTTCAAGAGTTTGGACAGCGACAGTGACATAGAGGCTGGACACATGCGTAGTGGGAAACCGTTCAGAGAGGTTCCTCTTGCGAACCAATTTAAGAAAAACTATGGAGACAAGGGATTCTACAGTGGAGAAGAAGCAGATCTAACAGACAAAGAGCATTCAGAATCCGCAAGAACAGGGGAAGTACAGACCAAAGAACTAAGCCGAGGAGAGCCAGAAACTTCAGGAACTGCGCCTACTATCGAAGTAAGTACTATTACTCCTCATGTTTTTTTAGTAGCATTAAGTAACCAAAGTAACCAGATTAGTCAGAGCAGTCATAGTATCTTTACAAGAAGTTTAGCACATACTCAGTTGAGAAACCAAGGTAGATATATCGTAGATGAAATGAGGTTACCCATCTTCAAAGGAGATGGATCTGAAGATCCTGACCAGCACTGGTTCTTATGCGAAGTTGTATGAAGCATCCAAGGAAGTTCAAGACACATTGGTTAGGACCATTTAAGGTTTCCTATGTTACAGAAGGAGGAGATGCACAATTGAATACCCTTAATGGAGAATGGAAAGAAGGTTTGGTAAATGGGAGCTGGTTGAAATTGTATTATGACAACCATCTACCTCGTAGCTCCCAATAAAAGAAAAGAAAAGAAGGGTCTAGGTACCAGGTGTAGTTGAAATTGGGTACCAGATACAGAAAAGGCAGTTTGCACATGATAGAGAGGGATGAAGTAGAAATCATAGGCTGCTTCACGCAGTCTACAGTCGAAGTAAAACAGAAGGTTAAGTCTTGTAGTGACTCGGGATGAGTCACATGTGAGTGTTGGGGGCCTGTTGGCCCTTGGTTATGGAATGAAGGAAATATTAAGGAATAAAGGCGAAGTATGAACTGTGCAGAAGTCAAATAAACCAAGGAATGGTCGAAGTGGGAAAAGAAGGAGAAAAGAAAGGAAAAGTTATTCGTTGAAAGAGAAGATCGAGGAAGATAAAGTAGTAAGGAAGATGGATTGTGGAAAACTCAGAAAGTAGAAGAAGACATCAACAAGTGCTTTGGATCACCTCACGGAAAAGAAGGAAAGGCAGGCTGGCAAAGCCCTTAAAAGCACGGGTCAAGTGGACCTAGGGTTTTTGGCACTTAGGGTTTTGATACCTAGACTGTGGTCATGTTATGTATAAATAAAGGTCTAGGAGAGTCGAAGGGGTTGCTCAATAATTGATTGTTAGTCACTGCTATTACTATTGTTGAGAACGATATTGAGTCTGTATTGTAATATCTTTAGCTGGGGGCGAAGATCAACCCTGCAGCTGGGTGCGCAGGGAGGGGAGAGAGGAAGAGAAGGAGATGGATCTACAGCAAAGTGCACAAATATAATTGTATGTTTCCATCTAATATATCAAGAAACACAGTTATGTGGACATATCCACAAGGAGAGGGTGAACCACGTATATCTTGTTGTTCTTTGTGGTTGGTGTTGTGTTATTCGTTATCGATTATGTTGTTATTGCATTATTGTGTTAGATTAGAGATATAACTTGCGAAGTAGGCTTAAGAGAGATAAAGAATAACTAGATTGTTGGGTGTTGTTGTCATGGATCTACTTTTCATTTCCTCTAGTTGTAGACACATGTGTCCTACAACCCCCTATTTCTACTTCGGGTGAGACTGCATATGCTTCGCAGGTGTTTCTGAAAAGGCTAGTAGTTAAGGTTTGTTGGTGCATTGTTAGAGTTGAACCCTGGGTCTTCCCCTGTGCCAACATGCACCAAACCCTCTCAGTGAATTGATAAACATTTATGATGATGAAGAGAGCTTGGAGGTATCCCTGGTGACCCTTGTACAGATCATAGAGGAAAAGGAGCCAGAGAAGGCATCTTCCCCAACTCACGATGCTCAAATTTGCCTCCCACAGAATGAACAAGAGGTCAAAAGTGTCTTAGACATTAAGTTGCCCGATCCACCAGATATCCAAGCGGATAGTCCGAAGGACGAGCCAGGGTCGAGCGAACAAAAGGAAGAAGCTCCACAGCGGGCAATCGGCGTCTCAATGGCCGATAATCAAGTAAGTATTGGTCCTACCCCCAATGCCTCAATTTCAATCAGCACTCAACTTCTCGATGAGAAATAAACAGAAGCCAGACCTTTAGAACACAGGGAGGAAGATCAAGAACCCAGTCTTGAACATATATATACCATTGGGAGCCTGGGAAATACGCTCACCTGGGGAGATCAGCAAATCCCCGAGCCCGTGGATGAAGTTGCTGATATAAATGCCATCGCTTACGACCGGAAAATAAAATCTATCATACAGAGAACCACCAAGAAGAGGAGGATCACTCTAGATCACTCCATCCTCATCACCACGGAGGAAAATTTGATAAATACAAAGCATGCCAAAACATCTGAACTTATCAGCACAGGGATGGCAATCACAGAGGCCACCCTAGACAAACAAAAAAGGGATGAAGAGTGTTAGAATGTGTTCATTTTACTATATACAATATCACTATTGTCACCCAACCATAGGCTGAAGCCCCCCTCCGAGCACCTTGACTTTGACAAAGAGAAGAATCCTGGTAGTAATCCAATAGCCAATAAAGGATAATTCACCAAGCAAGAAGTAACCAAAGCTGATCAGAGAGTCCAACCCAAAAGGTAGAAGCAATAGGCTTCAGAACTGGCGGCAGCACCTTCTCCAGAACGTGAGCACAAGACTGCCAGACTGCAGTGTGCACAAGTGTCTCTCTGTAATTTCGAGAGTTGTGTGTAAAATGAGATTTGGCGCTATGTATTTATACTAGCTCTTGAAGGTTACCTGGGCCGACTTCTCATTCTGGGTACTAATTAATTCATATTAATTATCTCTCTCATACGACATCTCTTCTAGGGTTACATTTACTTCTTTTATTACTTCTGGAATATTCTAATCTCGTCAAAGGGTCACAATGGAGGTTGATACCTCCCGAAGCTACCATAATATCAAAACTCCCACTTAGCTAGGGAGTTATAACTGATAATGGTCTTGAGTACAAACAGACCATTCAACTGGTAGCATCATGAGCACTGTCATTATTATCCAATTGGATAATCTCCATGACAACTGGCACAATTTCAACTAACAGAACACAATTGTGTTTATCCATAGTAGTACACAACTACTCAATATGTGATGCATAGTCACAAACAGTGGAACATATCCACCACAGTAGCATATCTCTATTGTCTGGAGACATGCAGTCTCCAACATATCAACTAATATCAACCTGCAAAGAAACAATGTTATGATATCAACTGAGTCATCTAGGCCATTATTCCACTCACATCTGTGAGATCTGGAAGAGCATTTGCCCTCAGAGTAGAACATCAATGATGGGCTATATGGACTATTCTTCTCAAGCAAGGAAGAACAACTGTCCTGATTTCTGAGCCTGGACCATTCCCTATCCTGGGCCATTCCTCCGGCACTAAACAAAGTACAAGTTGGAGAGAATGAGTCTGGCCTAGGGAAAGCCTATCCTTGATTGTTGAACCTGAACCATTCACCTATATGGGCCATTCCTTTGGCACTAAACAAAGTGAAACCTGGAGAGAATGAATATGCCCTAGGGAATGACTTTCCAAACCATTTCCTAAGGAAATGAATGTCCTACACCAACCTCCAAAATGGACCATTCTTCGAAACTGCTCATAATTGTGAGCTTCGAAAAAATGATTGTCCAGCGAGGTGGACCAGTCTTCTTGACCACTACTAAGAGTGACTGTCAAGAAGAGAGACTGGCATAGACCATTCCCCATGTTAACCATAATGGGAAATCGTTGTCTATGGTACATCAGCAATCCATCGAACCATTTTCATTATGAAAATGACCATTCGATCTGGACCATTTTCCGAACTGGAAAATTCCTGTCTGTCAGAAATCTCAAACCACTTTCCGAAATGGAAAGAAACTGCCCAAGATGGACCATTTTTCAAACTTGAAAATGACTGTCCTTAATTCAATTTCAGTGCTCCTTCCCAACCTAGAGATTCATTCCCTTTCAGCTAAGGGAATCATCTCCACGATCCCCAATTTGTCTCGGAAATATGTAAACTTTATTCTGGATAGAGGCTTTGTCAAGATATCTGGTGTATGCTCATCTGTGGGGATGTACTAGAGATTTACTTCTCCTTCCTAGACTTTATCTCGAATAAAGTTGTATTTGATCTCAATCTGTTTCGACCGTTCCTGAAACACTGGGTGTTCTAATAGTCTTATACAACTCTGATTGTCACAGTGTATTATGGTCGAATCTAGAACCTGATCAAATAAATCAGAAATCAACGTTCTCGGCCTCTTTGCTTCTATACATGCCTCACATGCTGCGATATATTCTGATTCATATGTATTGAGTGTGACAGACTTTTGTTTCCTGCTTCCCCAAGATATCATAGCGGAGCCCAAGCTGAAACACATCCCTAAAGTACTATTTTTGTCTTATGCACTTCCTGCCCAATCTGAATCTGTGAATCCATGAACTTGTATATCACTAGATGTTGTATATCTTAAATGGTAGTTTAGTGTCCCATGGATATACCTTAAAACATGCTTTGCAGTTGTCCAATGCTCATGTCTGGGTTCCACCTGGAACTGGCTTAGTGTGTTTACGGCAAAACAAATGTTTGGTTAAGTATTTACCAAATACATCAATGACCCAATCAATTGTCGATATAGTGATGGATCTACTAGATTGAAATCTGAATCTCTTAATTTTCTTATATCTGTAGTCATAGGAGTGTCCATGGATTTGCAATCCATCATTCCAAACTTCTGAAGAATCTTTATTGCATACTTTCCTTGTCCAAGGAATACTTCACCATGCTTCTGCCATACTTCTAGTCCCAAGTAATAATGCATGAGACCAAGATCTTTCATATCAAACTTAGAATCTAGTTCCTTTTTGCATTGGATGATGAGAGACTCTTCACCTATTAGGAATAGATCGTCTACATATAGTAGTAGAATCATAGGTGCATTGTTCACGACTTTGTAGTAAATATTTGGGTCTGCATGAATTTTGGAGAAACCAAGTCTCATTAGATAGTTGTCTATTCTGGCATACCAAGCTCTTGGAGCTTACTTGAGTCCATATAAAGTTTTATTTAGTCTATAAACATGAGTGTCTCTGGAATGTACTTCAAACCCTTGAGGTTGTTCAATATATACTTCTTCTTCGATTGCTCCATTGAGGAAAGTTGTCTTTACATCCATCTAATGTAAAATCCATCCCATGGAAGAGGCAAGAGATATGATAGCTCTAATGGAAGTATATCTAGCAATCAGAGAAAATGTTTCATCATAGTCTTCTCCCTCCTTATGGGAGAACCCTCTAGCTACGAACCTTGCCTTATATTTATCCACGCTTTCGTCTACTGCATGTTTGATCTTATATACCCATTTTAAGGTTACTACTGATTTTTCTTTAGGTCTAGGCACAATTTCCCATACATCATTTTTCATGATGGATTGGTGTTCTTCTATCATGGCTTCCTTCCATTGTTTCTTATGGACTGCCTCTTCAAATGTGGTAGGTTCTTCATCTATAAGATTTGTCATACATGCTACATAGCTGGAGAATATTTTGGGCTTTTTACTTTTTCTGAAGGTCCCACTTGGGGCCTTGAGTCTTTCTGCTTCTTGTAGGGTTGCTTCAAGCCAAGTTGGTTGTTTCTTGGTCTTAGGTATAGTGTCTGAATCAATGGTCTCACATGGTTGCATTGGATGATCAAGTTGTTACTTTTCTTCATTCTGGTTTTTTGGAAGACATGTGCCTTCTTCAATAGGCTCTTCATACTCTTCTTCTTCTATAGTTTCTTCTATGGATTTCTTGAAATCCATCTTTTCATTGAAGGTCATGTCTCTGTTGAATTCAATCTTATGTTGTTCTGGGATGTAGATTCTATAGGATTTGGATGATTCACTATATCCCATGAATATGCCCTTCTTTCCTGATGGTTCTAATTTATTCCTTTTGTCCTTGGGAATGTGAGAGTAAACAGGACATCCAAAGATTCTTAGATTTTCCACATTAGGTTTCTTACCTGAGAAGGATTCTTATGGAGTCATATCCTTCAATATGCAGTGAGGACTTATGTTCTGAACATATATTGTTGTCATGGTTGCTTCTCCCCATAAGAACATAGATAAACCTTGATCGTTTAGTAGCGCCTTCATGGTTTCTTCAATAGATTTGTTCTTCCTTTCTGCTACACCATTTTGTTGAGGATTATTAGGAACAGTCAGCTCCCTCCTAATCCCTGCTGATGTGCAAAAGGAAACGAATTCCTTTGATGTGTATTCTCCTCCATTATCTATTCTCAAGGTCTTGATTTTCTTGTTTGTGAGGTTCTCTATTTCTGTTTTGAATTCTTGAAACTTGTTGAATACTTCGTCCTTTGTCTTCAGGAGATACAACCAAGTATTTCTTGAGTAATCATCTATGAAGATTACATAGTAAAGAGAACCTTCTAGATATTTGACTAGCATCGGATCACAAACATCTAAGTGTATTATATCTAGAATCTCCTTATATCTATTGTTGTTGCTTGGGAATGGTTTCTTGATATTCTTTCCAAGAGCACATCCTTTGCAAATTCCTTCATATGTAGACTGTAATTCTGGTATTCCTTCAACCATATTTTTGAGAAAAGGTAATGCTTGATAATTAATATGAGTGTACCTTCTATGAAAAATTTCATTGGGATTGACTTCATCATGTACAAGAGATTCTTCATTTTGTTCTAGTAGTCTATATATATTTCCTTCACAGGTTCCAATAACCCTAGCATTCTCTATGCTGGAGTCTTTATGCCAAGATAACACTTTTCCATCTATGAAATCTATTATGTTTCCTTTGTCTTCTAGACAAGATATGGATACAAGATTCTTTTCTAAACCAGGTACATATAAGACATTTCTCAAATGAACATTGTTACCTGTTTTCAATTTGACGGAGGCTTGTCCAAATCATTCGACTAAGTAAGTGCTTTTGTCTCCAAGCTCTGCCTTGTACGATGTCTTTTTCTTATCTAGATTTGAGAATATGGCTTGATCTCACATCATATGTCTAGAAGCTCCACTATCAACTATCCACATGTCATATTCAATTGTTCTTGTGAGTGTTGAGTAGTGTAGATGACTAGTCTTTTCACTCATGACTTCGGTTTACTAGTGACTGGTCATGCATTGATCCAAAACTTCAATTTTGACATTTCTACCTTCTAAGAGTTCCAAGAGGTGCATTGGACTAAGGCACACTTGAATACCTTCTTATTGAGAAATATGTTCCATCACAAGGTGTTGGATTGAGGTTTTAGGGTTTCTGGAGCTCCTCCTACTAGTAACCCTAGCAGCAATGTCTTGGAAGCTACTCCTGCTAGTAAACCCTAGCGGAAATTCTTCAGTGAGCTTAGTATCCTAATGGTTATGCTTCCTTCCAGGGGTTAGACTGAATGAAGGAGGTGTGGGCCCATAACATGTTAGAATGTGCTCGTTTTACCATAGACAATATCACTATTGTCACCCAACCATAGGCCAAAGCCACCCTCCGAGCACCCTGACCTTGACAGAGAGAAGAATCCTAGTAGCAATACAATAGCCAAGCAAGGATAATGCACCAAGAAATAAGTAACCAAAGCTAATTAGATATTCCAACCCAAAAGATAGAAGCAATAGGCTTCAGAATTGGCGTCAACACCTTCTCTAGAACTTGTGCACAAGACTGCCAGACTGCAGTGCGCACAAGTGTCTCTCTGTAATTCTAAGAGTTGTGTGTAAAATGAGAAATGGCGCCCTATATTTATACTGGCTCTGGCAAGTTACCTGGGCTGACTTCTCATTCTTGGTACTAATTAATTCATATTAATTATCTCTCTCAGCCGACATCTCTTCCAGGGTTACATTTACTTATTTTCTTGCTTCCGAAATATTCTAATCTCGTCAAAGGGTCATAATGGAGGTTGATACCACCCGAAGCTACCATAATATCAACAAAGTGGATTTGGATGTTGCTTTGAAATAATTGGAACATTTGGGCCACTTGGCGAAGTATTACCAGGACACCACACAGGTTGCGGTCTTCCTAAGGAGTGAATTCCAGGAGGCCTATAGCAAATTCACAAAGGAACAACACCTATTCACTACAAGGATAGTTGAGCTTCAAGAAGAAACCCTCACGGCACTGGTGACGTGCAAGGATATGGAGAGGTGGTACGAGAAATCACACCAAGCCATGGAAAGGATCGACTATATCAGCACGGTGAAACAAGGTCGAGATGCTGAAGAGCACGTCATCCGGGTACTAAACGAAAGCAGCATGAGACCATTTGATGACTCTATGAACACTAATAGAAGAAGAGCGACATGTCATGAGTTTTGTTTTAGTTAGCTGCACTTTAATAGTTATTTTTAGTTGACGGTATGTTATAAATAGAAGGATTGAACTATTAGCAAGGGTCGATGGTTGTTTAAAAGACCCCTCATTTTTGGATTTTGTTAAGAACTATTTCGAAGCTGCCTTAATTGAGAAGTCTTGTTTAGGACCAAAGACAATTTTGTGTTTTTCATCAAAAGTGTGTATGATTGGATGTGGAGAAGAATTATTTTTTATTTCATCTCTTGAATGGATGTTGTAATGAGTAAGAGCTTCTAAATCCATTGATAAGCTATCTAATTCAATGTTTTACAGTTCTTGTCTTTATTGATGAAAATAAATCGTTGTGTTAACATGTGATTGATGATTCTAGTTAAGGAAATTATTTATCTTTCCATTGTTTATCGCATGCATGTTTTCTTCTAATAAATCGTATCTCAGTCAATAATGGGAATACCAGTAGGTTAATGTATTATTACTAGGCTTGTGGTAGATAATTGGTGTCTGCATGCTAGAGAGGAAGGGTTATCCCAAGATCAGCCTTCTCTAGTAGTTAAATCTTTTTCCCTATGTGTTACCTGGTTGGTTTATATTGGATTTTATCTTATATCAGTCCCACCTATAAGAGAAAATACAAAAAGAGAATGTTTGAACTGAAGGAGAAGCCTTCACAATAAAACGTAAAGCCCATCGATTAATTGGCTAGATCGCAAGATATGGAGAACCATTCCACCATTAAACGTTGCAAAGTCTAATTGGGCCTCAGTGGTGAGTTTGGTTCCTGTTGTTGAGTTAAAGGGATTTGGGACCCCTCAACACTGCATAGAGGGACGAACTCACAGCAGCAGAGAAGATTGATCAGATTGCACAGGCAATCGATCAATATCAAAAGGAGATCGAGAATATCCATGAACAACTCACACCTACCACTCCACCGATGGTAAGGAATAAAAGGAAGAAGGAGGCAACAAAATAGATAGAGGAGATAGAACGACATGTCCATGCAGCGGCTAACCTGTTCGACAAAGAAGCACAACTATGGATGAAGCTAGAAGAGAATCAGCAAGTCTACTGGTGGTACAAGGAAGAAGAAAGGATAAGTGTAGTTGTCCAAGACCTCAAGCAGAGGTAGAAGAAAATGTTCATCACAGAGTGCATCAAAGGGGTGCAAGACATGAAGAGAATACAAGCAAAAATCACCACTGCACATTCGTAGAAAAAGGAGCGTCAGGCTCAAATGGAACAGCTCTAGGAGTGAGTAGCAGAGGTCATTGCACAGAAAGAGGAATCCCAGACATAGATGGCACAGACCCAGGTAGAGTGTGTAGGGTTGATCAGTGATGAGATTGCAGTGCAGACAGTAGACACACTCAAGGAGAAGACCGCGCAGGCTCAAACGCAAGAAGCAGAGCTTGGGGAGAAGTTTCAGGCGATCACCATGGAGATCGATGAAGCTCACAAAGGTTAGGTGTCAAGCCACATGTCAGTGTTGGGGGTATGTTGGAAGCAGGCCAAAGAGGAAATAAAGTTTAGTTTGGGAAAGTAGGCATGCATGAGGGAAGCGACAGCTGGAAGGAAGAGCATCACGCATGCATGCATGGAATACCTAACGACGTTAGGGTTAGGGTTTTTGCAATACATTGTAATGGTTGGCGAGCTAGAAATGTATAAATATAAATACCTAGGTCTCATCGAAAAGAGAGGCTAGCAAGGAAATAAAGAAGAGGAGTAGATATAGGGGAGAGGAGAAGTAGAGATCAGAGGAGTCTTATTTTGATAACGAATTGTATTATTTTTCTATATGACCTAATTTTGTAAGTTGTTGAGTTGGAGAGGAGTAAGGAGGGTAGATCTTGAGGGTTAGATCGCAGGCTGAGGAGCTTGGTGCGATCTAATCCGCCTCATAATATATATTGACCAAACTGAGAAGAGTTGTAAAGCACGCAGCATTGTAGTTTTTGAACTACTATAATAAAAGAGCTTGAGAGCCAGATATCTGTGGACATAGCCTAGGGGGGTGAACCACGGTAAAACCTGGGTTATTTGATTGAATGCACGTGTTTTCTTTACTATCTTCAGTAGTTATTGATAGGATAAATGAATAAGTTGTTATATTGCATGCATAATCGTGAATGATCGCCTATTGTGTTAATAAGTTAAAATAGAACTCTCAGTGTACATTTCTCAAATATCCACTCAATCCTAGTTGCAAACACATGAGTATTGTAGCCACCCATTAAGACTATCTCGGGTGAGACGGCGCAGTGCACTCTGTGCGTTGTGTTGCCTTCTAGTTTACCAGGAGGGCTTATAGTTTTAGAGGCTTTGTTGGAACCCCAAACAGACATGAACCCTAGGTCACTCAAGATAAAGAAATAAACTCATATAAACAAATAGTAACCAACAACTGGAATCTCAGTTGCAGCAGCCATTGTCTCCTTTGATACCTGGAAGGTAATATCTGAAATCCTCATCTAAACTCCATTGAAATTGAGGGCAAAGTCCTTTGTTACCTGTGCATTATATCCTTGAATATTCTCACAGAAAATCATGCAGCCAGCTTGCTCAAATGAAACCCTAAATGCAGGATCATAATTCACTAACTCCAAGCTCTGTGGCTCACATCTCAATACATTGTCTCCTTTGTTGTATTTATTTTTCTCCTGCGTTGTCATGCTACAAATATAGGATAAAACAATGAGACTAGTAAGGACAAGGCATTTCAAGGCTAAAACTCTGATATGGAATTTTACATGGTGGACAACAGGATTAGGGTTTCTTTAATTATGTCAATGGACTCAACAATGAAATAAGCAAGTTTTTAGATCGTAGGTAATAGGTGCAGGATGTTTGTTAGACACAAGATATAACCCTTCAGTCTTTGCGCAACAAAAAAGAGAGGAACGGGGGATTTGTAGCATGCGAGTACTATGTGGATATTGCATAGCGAGCTGGATAGGCTTGCGTAGTGAGATGAAAAGGGATTGCATAGCAGGTAAGGTTTTTTTAATCTGCTTGAAGGAAGGGGTCTGATCGAAAGCAAAGGGTATTGTGCAATGAAAAATGGTGGCGAAAAACATGCATGTGCCAAGCAAATTGATCTTGAAATGTGATTAGACCATTTTAGGGTGATATGACAGTTTGTGTAGTGCCAAGGAACTTGTGCAGTGTGTGTGCTTTTGCAAGTTTAAGTACAAAAATCACTTTGAAAGATAGGAAAAATGAGATTATGACCTTTGATGACCTTCTAACTTTCATAATATGTCATTATGTTCCATGACATCTCAAAAAAACCATTGCTCCTAGAATTTAGACTTGACTCTTTTTGACATATGACTTTAGAGTTTATAGCCACAACTTTAGACCAATGACCCAAAGACCTTGAAAAATCTTATAGACAAACTCTTTGAAAACATACACACACTCAATTACTCAATTACGAATTCATTGGTCTTCCCAATACCAAGGAATAACTTTGCAAACTCTTGACAAATCTATAACTCTACTTTGAAAATAATGACACTAACACATAGGAGATCAAATTTCAGAGGAGGTCAGCACATGCAGAGGGAGAATATGGATTTGGAGATTATATACACTCAGAGGGATTCAAGCTTCAGAGGTAGCATGTAGACTCAGAGTGAGTCTGATCTTAGAGAGATTCAGTGGCTTAGAGACTTTCATTCAGAAAGTATTCCTCCTCATATTCAAATGGAAGAGAGAGACTTCATCCAGGACTAACAGACAGGAGACTAGATCAAATATTTAGAGGCTTCGAGGAGATATGAGACCTCCTAGGAGGATTCCCTTGTTTCAATGACAGAGGAGGAAACTAGTCAGAAGGACAGGGATATGGATTTTGCCTCAGTTCTGAGACTAGAAGGGAAGTCAATTGTGACTTCCAAGTTGATCTACAAGATCAAGCATGTTGTAGATGGAAACATTGAGATGTACAAAGCTTGATTTGTGGCCAGAGGATTCTCCTAGAAAGAGGGAGAAGATTATGACGAGATATTTTCTCCAGTAGCCAAAATAAGTGTACATAGATCAGCCACAAGATACATGAGAAGGAGTCTCATGTATGTGTATTGAAGAAGGCTTTGTATGGGATTAAGCAGGCACCCAAGGCATGATATACTAGACAATTATTTTGATGAGCTTGGGGACGGTTGCCCCTTGATGACCTTTTTCTTACAGGGGATAAGAAGCTCATAGTTTGGTGCAAGAGTGAGCTTGCTTCAGAGTTCAAGATGAAGGATTTAGGGTGGATGCATTACTTCTTGGGATTGGAGGTGTGGCAGAGATCAGATGACATTTTTCTTAGCCAAGGAAAACATATTTTTGAGATCATGTAGAGACTTGGGATGATGGTCTACAAGTCCATGACCACACACATGATGATAAATATGAAACTTATGAGTGATTCATATTCAGATTTGGTGGATCCCACGATATACAGACAACTGATTGAATCCTTGATGTACCCAGTTAACACAAGGTTGGACATATGTTTTGCAGTAAACACCTTGAGTAAGTACATGGTTGAACCTAGACATGTACATTGGATGGAAGCAAAACATATGTTGAGGTACCAACGTGGTACAATTGGATATGGATTGGGATATGTCTTAGGTGGAGATGTGAAGTTGCAGGGATATACATACTCTAACTGGGAAGGGATCACAATGGACTGGAAGAGCACATCTTAATGTAGCTTCAATTTTGGATCAAGTATGATCTCACGGTTGAGTAGGAAGTAGACATCAATGGAACTCGATACAATAGAGGCAGATTATATCGCAACTAGTGTGGCAATCCATGAAGCAGTGTGGCTTCATAAGTTGCTTACAAGGATATTTGATCTAGATTTGGAGCCAACTTTGATACATTGTGACAATCAAAGTTTCATGAAGCTTACAGAGAATAATGTCTTTCATGACAAGTCAAAGAACATAGATATCAAATATCACTACATTCGAGACATGGTGCACAGAGGAGCTATAAATCTCAAGTACATTGTTGGGCTCTTCATTTTTGGGATAAGGAATTGTGCAAGTTTTGGCCTAGTACGAGTTGTAGAAGCTTCAGAAGAAGCTGGACAGCAGAGCAAGAAGAAGCAACATAAATGAGTTGCGAAAAGGGATAGCGCAACGCCAGCAAAGCAAAAGTGGTTGCAACAGAACAAGAAAGTGTGCAAGGCAAGACAGAAGACACAACCTAGCTTATATATAGGGTTGGATATGATTGTAAAAGGGTTCAGTTGAATTGTGATTGTGTTCAGTTTGATATTTCTCTCATTGTTAGGTTGTTGTCATTTGGGTCAAGTTGGGTTTTGAGTGTGTAATGTAATCGATACACCATTTTTTAGAGTTAGAGCTTTGCAACCTGAGTCTAGAACCAGGAGTTTGTAACAGAGTGCTACTATGTATATCTGAGTTTGTAAATGAAGAAAGATCTGAAGACAATATGAAGAAGGATCTAAATTTTCAAAATACGTTGTGTATTTTTTTGTTTTACTTATGCATTACAGTACTTCTTTCTGGTTTATAAGTTCCACATGATGGCTCTGTGTTTAAATTCTTGTTCTCAACATAAGTAGGTTCAGTTCTTGCACACTTGAGTTTAGATATGTTTGGTAGTTAGATGTCTTGTGCAAGATCGGGATGAATCTTGAAGGTTTTGTGAATCCTCCTAAGTCTTTTCCTTGCCCTTCCCTATCTAATTGTCTCAGTAGTGCTTCAAGTGAGAATTCTTCTCTTCAGAGGAGATGAAAATGCCAGCGCTCTAGACTACTCGGTACCTTTTGTTGGTAACCTGAGAAGGACCCTGGTCTGATCAAACTTGCACCAACAAAATGGTTATGTTTCCGGGACCTGAGTTAAAAGGGAACCTATAGGGAGGATGCTTCCGCAGATTCATAGATCTAATATTGACCAATGGTGGGAAATAAACTGTGACATCTTCATATGGAAATAAGTGGAGCTAAGGGGAAAATCGGTGGAAGATACTCATGAGGCAGTCTTTTACTTAGAAAGATCAAGTGACCAGTACGAGATATTCTGGGTTAAGTTCCTGGAAGAAATTTTCCACTGGATAAATAGTCTCCAAGAATTTCCAGAGTTCCAAGAATGAGTCAAGAGGACCTGTACTTGGGACACATAAAATATTGTAGCACTTCATCGGTTCGATTGTCTAGTCACACACGCAATTGATTTCTGGGTCAATACCACATTAGAAGGATACATTATCGACCTTGCAGCTGATAACCACCAATATTTTTCACGGGAAGAGGAAAATTTCAAGAAAGATGCAAGGGGAAGACCGTTGAGAGAAATCCCCCTATGGATTAAAGATTTCTAGATGGAAGAGGAGATGTTGACTATGTCCCCAACTGATATGGCAGCATAAACACCCTCGCTTGGGGTAGGGAGAGGCTGGGATAGAGTCATGGCCCGAGAGAGGGGAAGGGTTCTTTGACAAACGGGTGGGGAACTAACAAGAAATGGACTTAAGAGATGAGCGAGCCTTGAAAAGAGTTGCCATAGTTGAGAAGTGGTGACACGACAAGATCAAGAAAGAAGAAAGACAGTCTAAGAAGTTGTGGAAAGAAGTTAGACCAGGAGCAGCAGAGGAAAGACAGATGGAAGAGTTGCGGAATATGAGAAGACAGGAAAGATTGATCAATCAAAGATTAAGTGAGAGAGAAGAACAGAGAGAAAGAAGTCCCAAGGAGGTTGGACAAGAAGGAGAAGGTGTATACATAAGAGAGGAGGAAGTCAGCATGAATCTTGAAGAAGAAAGAGAATATTTGGCCCCAATGACAGGAAAGATCGGGGATCTAGCTAAAGAGACCGCTCTAGTGGAAGAAAATGAGACCCCCCAGATCAAAGAAAACCACCCTGAAGCCAGTGGCGCTAACCCCAAATTGTCCATACCCCAAGTGTCTTCTATACAAGTGGTAAATTTGATATTACCTTCTCATGCTAGTTCTGTTCCAGTACAATTAGCTAGTCATTCATAGCCAGGAAGTGCGAGTACAGGGAGGATATTGGGATCCCCTAGTAGATCACAAGCAAGAATGTTAGGTTTCATTTTGATAAGAGAACCAAGATCAGAAATGGTTGGTCACATGGGAGGTTCGATTTCCCGATACCCAGAATTATGGGGTAAGGGAGATGAATATGTTGAGTAGCATTGGTTCTTGTGTGAAGAAATCTAGATATCCAGAGGGAATCCAGATGAAAATAAGTTTGTTGAGTTCCAGAATACCTTGAGAGGTCGTGCTCTCAAGTGGTACATGAAGATCATTGAGCCAGGAATGCTAGGAATGCAAGTTCAAGCATTCACACTTGGACAGGTACGAACAAGGCTCATAGCAGAGTTTAAACTACCTCAGTCAGAACAACAGGCTTTGTCTGAGTTGTGTGAGATCCAACAAAGGGAAGTTGAATCAGCCTGGGAATACAACCAGAATTTTTAAAATGCTATAGGGAGGTTAGCACATCCAATCCATGAAGAACATCAAAGGGAATGGTACATTCATGGATTGCTACCTCTGACTCAGATTCCGCTAACGCAACAGCGGATAGCCTCTTTGACAGATCCCTTGGAACAATCTATGAAGATTGAAGCCATGGAGGGATATCCTAGGAGCCTAAGAGTGACCAGACCCCAGCACATGCGAATTTGGTGCAACTAAAGGGAAAATATCAGCGCTTACAAAAAAAATTCAAGAATTGATAATACCTAAACCAAGACGATCGTAGGTATGGTGAACCGGATGTTATACAAAAGGACATCTGGTGAATGAATGTCCATGAATGAGGGGAAAGGGACCTCCTCAGAATCCGATGGGACCTTCACCAGGATCCACGGGAGGAGTTGTGCAAGTGTCTTTGAACTTACCATTCCATAACACCTCCCCATATCATGCTTTTCCAAGGATCCAAGCAGCACCAGCGGTTGAGTATTGTGAGATTTGTCGAATCCATGGGCATGGGTCGAGACAGTGCCCCACTATGTAAAAATATTTGACATTACCAAATACAGTACATTGTGAGTTTTGTGCATCTACCACACATACTACCAATCAATGTAGAGTGTTGGATGCACTTGCAGAAAGATTGGACAAACAACATTCAAGGTGACCGAAAACCCTGAGGGACCAAGAAGAGGTCGAGCAGGTGAGGTTGGAGGAGACTTTAGAGGAGGAAGGACTGAGGGAAGAGGGCCAAGAAGATGTTATAACTGTGAGGAGCAAGGCCACATGGCTAGAGATTGTCCTCATCCAAGGCAACCATGGTTCTCTCACTGTAGAACCAATGGGCATGCAACTGAAGACTGCCCAGAACTAATTGCAAAATGGGAAGATCGGGTATGACAATGAGGAACTAACCTCATTAGTTCAGAAATCAAGGGAGTTAGTAAAGGATAATTTCCCAACCTCAATATCGTTACTTGAGGAGGAGAAAAGACAGGAGTTTATGTTGATACTCTACCTCAGATCCAGAAAGCAACACCTAAACAAGACAGGTATGACCCTCTAAAATAGAAGTTGTTCTTTAAAAATGCCATAGAATTATTTCAGAATATCCCTAGCCCTGAGATACAAGAGAAACCCCCACATCCTATTGTTTACCCTAAGATTTTTCAAGTCCCTACATCATGCCTTGCACCAAGAAACCTTGCAATCATGTCGAGACAACATGAGCAACCTCAAAATATAGTCGACCTTTGGTTTCAATTATTCTTTGACATTCTCGGGAACGATAAATTAACAAAGAAGTTGTGCAATGTGTTATACCTATTTTTAGGGAATGAAGAACCCACAGAAGCTGGAATAAGGACTAATATACCTAAGAAGAGTACTCAGAGAGTGCAGAAAAGAAAAGTACGAACTAGAAAAGAATTCAGACTAGTAGCCCTGTTAGACGAATTTGAGATTAAGGATGTCATGTTGGATCTAGGATCCGATGTGAACATTTTGCCTAAGAAGACTTGTGAAGCCTTAGGAAAACCTAGGTTGTCATATTCCCCAATTCAGCCAAGAATGGCCAACCAATATTGTATTTTCCCAATAGGAAGACTGGAGAGTGTGGAAATAGATGTTGCGGGAGTGAACATCATAGTTGACTTTGAAGTGATTGAAATCATGGGGGATAAGGACCCTTACCCTACACTACTTGGAATTGATTGGGCCTATGAAAACTATGTAGTAATTGACTTAAAGAAAGACACCGTGACCTTTGAGGCTGATGGAATCAAGGCAGTTCAACCCTTGGACCCATATGTGGGGCCCAGATATAGAGAGCCAACAGACAATAATATGGAGGGAGAAGACTTGGATCATTTGTACACTGTAACAGTAAGAACAAGAATATAAATCCTACTGTTGATGGATCGGTAAGTTGGAGGAGTATACAGTCAGTAGACAAAGATTCAGAATTGGCTTTTGACAGTTGGCAGCAAGGCTCGTACGAAAAATTATCAAGGATATGTGCAACTTTCAGAGAAACCAGATGGGTTGGGACAAAATTTAGAGAACACCAAGTATATGATGGCACCTCAGGGCTCGACAATTTTCTACTCAGCATGGAATAAAAGGTAGTAGGGGACCAAAGGATATCAGTACTAGATGTATCCATCCAGGACTCCCCTTCCATATGGTGGGCTAATCATAAAGCCTTACTCAGAACTTGGGACAATGTGAAGCAAGCTATCAAGTATAGGTTTCAAAATAAGGAGCAGTTGGAATCAGAGATGCAGACGGATTTCCAAGTTGCACAACTGTTCAGCAGAGAATCTGATCCTAGAGAACATATTGAACAGTGTGTGACACAGTGGCAAATTGCGAAAATACCCTCTCGCTTCTAGGTTCAGGTATTTCCCCACTCCCTAGGTCCAATCTCGAAATCTTGGTTCATACACGAGGATACCATCGATTGGCAAATGATGGCAACTCATTTTTGCAACGACTTCTTGTCTACAAGTAAGTACCCTGAGCTTGAAGTAGTCTAGCAAAAGATTAAAGAATTTATTTTTACAGATAATAGTAATCAGAAATCAAACTTAGTGGTATGTGCAAAACATAGCCAAGAACTTCAGACTAATATTCACCTACCCTCAACCATGAAGCCCATAAAATGCTATAAGATTGGTAGGGATTCAGGAATCCCAGATTATTTAAAGGAATTGAGAAACCTACCCATCAAAGACACAAAAGGGAATAGAGAAATCCAGAACACCATACCCAGTCAGACTGATAGTTCCTATAATCACCCATTAAAGTTGTGCAAAGTCAATATAGGGACCACAAAGAAACCTAAGATAGCTATGGTGGGAGACTACTGGGATGAGAAAACTAGTCAAGAAACACAGAGTTTGTTGCGGGAATATGAGGATTTGTTCCCAAAGACTTTTTCAGAGTTAAAGGGAATCAAAAGAGTTATGGGATAAATGAAAATTGAATTGAAACCATGATCCAAGCCTGTGAGGCGTAGACCATACTATATTAACCCTAGAGTAAAATAGAAGGTTAAGAAGGAGATAGACAAGATGTTGGAAGTTGGACTTATTTTTGCAATGGAATAAGCAAAATGGGTCAACCCAGTAGTCATCCAAAGCAAGAAAGGCACAAAGGATATCAGGGTCTGTGTAGACTATAGAATCCTTAACTCTACCTGTGTGCATGACCCTTTCCCAACACCTTTTACTGATGAGGTTCTAGAACAGGTTGCGGGGAAGGAAGCGCACTCATTCACAGATGGATTTTCAGGGTACCACCAAGTCAGGATTGTCAAAGAGGACAAAAAGAAGACCACATTCATAACAGAATGGGGATCTTTCACATACAATGTGATGCCATTTGGCTTGAAGGGCGCCCCTGCAATTTTCTCCAAGATTGTAATAGTAGCTTTCATAGAGTTTATTCACAATTTTATAGAGGTCTATATGGATGATTGGACGATATACAGTCTGCTCAAGGAACATGTAGCGTTGTTACGTCTAATGTTTGACAGATGCAGAGAATTGCAGATATCATTGAATCTCATAAAGTGTATCTTTTGTGTACCACATGGGAATTTGTTGGGGCACATAGTATGTCGAGAGGGAGTATTGGTAGACTTAGCCAAAGTTGCAGTGATTGTGAACATGCCACCACCTACGAGGGCTAAGCAGTTGCGCTCTACGCTGGGACACATAGGGTACTATCGCAGGTTCATCAGAAGATATGCAAACATCACTACCCCTCTGGAAAATCTATTGAAAAAGGTCGAAATGTTACAATGGACCCCAGAATGTGATAAATGTTCGAGACCCTAAAGGAGAAGCTCAGCACAACACTGATTCTGATATTCCCAAATTGGGAAAATGAATTTCACGTCCACGTAGATGCTTCAAGTATTGCCTTAGGAGTTATCTTAGTGCAACCTATAGATGGAGCCATGGATCATCCTATCTATTTTGTGAGTCAGAACTTGTCACAAGATGAGCACAACTACACAACGACAGAAAGGGAGGGTTTAGCCATGATTTATGCTTTGCAGAAATTTAGACATTATTTGTTAGGCTCTCATTTCAAGTTTTTTACTGATCATTTTGCATTGAAATATATAGTTAACAAACCTGTGTTGGAAGGGATAATTTGTAGATGGTTGCTACTATTTCAGGAATTTTCTTTTGAAGTAGTTATTAAGCCTGGAAGATACAATGTAAGACCTGATCACCTATCTATATTAGAGTCAGGGGAAAGTGGTGGAGCAGTTGAGGATCAGCTCCCAGATGCAGATTTGTTCTAGATTGAGGCCATACCAGAGTATCTGGAGGACATAGCAGTCTTCTTAAGTATAGGAGCCTTCCCAGAAACATATTCTGCAACCCAGAAACACCATATGATTGTTAGAGCAATGGATTACCAGTTGATCACAGGACAATTGTATAAATTGGGACTAGATAGTATCCTCAGAATATGTGTCTTGGATCATGAAAGGTAGGATATATTATGGGAGTGCCACAACAAAGTTGTGGGAGTTCATTTAGGAGGAAAGGCCACTGCGCAGAAAGTTCTCCAAGATGGAATTTGGTGGGAAACACTCTTCAAGGATGCAAAGGTATATGCTAGATCATGTGATGTTTGTCAAAGAGTGGGTAAGCCATCACGATGAGATGAATTGCCATTTCAACCAGTTCGAGCTCTACAGGGATTTCAGAAGTGGGCAGTTTATTTCATTGGACCTATCAACCCCACAGCTAAGCGTTCAAAGGCTAGGTACATCATTACCCAACTGACTACCTTACACGTTGGGCTGAGGCAATAGTTGTTCAGGAGTGCTCGATCGATACTGCTGCTAGGTTCATCTTTGATAATATTATCACTTGATTTGGATGTTCTAGGAGCCTAACCAATGATCATGGAGCCCATTTAATTAGTAGCACTATAGAAAATCTTACAACAGAGTTCTTGATCCAACATCACAAAAGAAACCCCTACCACCGGCAGGCCAACAGAATAGTAGAAGCATTCAACAAGATTCTGGAGAGAGGGTTAACAAAGGTCTGATGTGCAAATCAGGAAGATTGAGATGACAGAGTTCCAACAGTACTATGGGCTTACAGGACAACCACAAAGAAACTCCACAGGTACACGTCGTTCTAGATAGTTTATGGAAAACAGGCAGTGGTGCATGCAGAATTCATCACTCCAAGTTTGTACATTGCACAGATCACACAGATGTCGGAGGAGGAATCAATTGCGCAAAGACTTATGGAGTTACAATAACTCGAGGAGACCAGGTTTTTAGCAGACTTCCATCAGTCAGTTGAAAAAGAAAGGAAAAAAGCTTGGCATGACAGACACATTAAGACTAAATTATTTGCGCAAGGAGACAAGGTTCTACTCTATGACAGTCGGTACCAGAAGCTTCCTGGGAAGTTGCACATGCATTGGTTTGGACCATTTATAGTTGTGAAGGTCCGACCCTCTGGAGCAGTCAGACTTGCGCAACTGAATGGTATGTTGCGACCAGGATGGGTGAATGGCGCTCGCCTAAAGCCCTATATGTCTTAGAATTGAGCTAAAAGGATTGTTTCTCTAGTCCGAAGGAGCATGTATAATAGTTAGATTTGAGTTTTCTGCAAATTTTTGTAAATTCAGTTAATAAAGTCAATGTGCGCAGTTTTGCGCCGCGACACGTAGTTCATTTTCTGTTTAAGTGTTGTTTGATGCAGAACTGCTTACTCAACAACGGAGGATCAAAGAAGGCAAGAACTCATTTATGACGATCATTAATATGACAGGTACCCCTTTGTGGTCAGAGGGAGAATGAATCTGAATGCAATCTGAGTCCATGTGTCACACGCAACCAGTCCAGTCACAGCCTTTATTGCTATTACGGTGCCCCATCTGAATTCAGTTAAGCCATAAAGCTATGATACACGAAGATGTCATTGGTATTTGCACCAATATTCCAACCCGTCAAACGGAAAGGTGTGAAATTAGCCACGTCCCTGTCCAACTTGCATAGTAAATGCTAGAATCGCCCAATCGGATTTACCCCGTTAAACCGTCCTATTGAACAACTCAGATCCAAGTTGCATCCATAGGGTCATGATGAACAACAATTATTGTTGAACTTGTCAGTTAAGCCCGAGTATAAGGCTCTGAGAAGTCATCGTAGAACATATTGTTTTCAAAGAATTTAGCAATTTCCAAACTCTGTAGAGCGAGCAAACCTATGCAGTCTAGAAACCTGTAGTTTTGATCCACAATCCTTAGTTCTCCGCAGAATTTGTTGATAACTTAGAGCCCACAATGTCGAGAGCTACAGGAATTCGAAGCGCCATGTCCAAAGACGCAGTACTAGACGAGCCCTGCGACCCTTGAGTCGAGGTTGTAGGTGATCTAAAGGGGAAGGTAGAGCAATTCAATCTCCTTGACCTCGACTTAACAAACCAAGTCTTGTTCCCCTAGATGAACATAGACGTATTTTGAACTATCACTCCAAACTCGTTGGGAGGCATGCAGTTCATGCCCCCGGCCAGAATTCATTAACATATTCAACTCGACCATTATGAACCTCAAAGACTTACCAGTGTTCGGTACCACTAGTGAAGTTGCGTGGTGCACCAATTTCCTGATCAGCAGGGTGCACGAAAAAAGTCTCTAGCTAGATAGGTGGTATCCAATCCACGCCGAGGACATACATGAGCTCATGGGATTGTCCCTCGAAGGCGAGGATGTGTTGAAGGGATTCCAGGGTCCCAACAAGCATGGCAAAAAGAAAGGGGAGCCCAGCCTCTATGAAAGGTTCCACATGCAGAGGGGGGGGCACACAGCCAAAATTGAACCCATACTACCAGAGACAGTCAGGATTGGTCGTTACATCATAGCCAGCAAGGTTGTGAGGTCATACTACAAGGGAGAATGCACGTTGGATGCATTGTCAATGGCCAACTTCTGCGCTAATGGCATTGTATTCAACTGGTGTAGTTACCTATTGGAGGAACTTCTCATGGCTTGCGAGGAAGCCCAGGAGAAGGGAGGCACCTTCACATACGGCTACCTGTTGGTGGCGTTTGTGATGTTCAAGTGGATGCCACCCATTGGAAGACCGTTGGTGCTAGAAGACAAGGGGCAAATGGAAAATTTGTTTGATCCATGGCACTCCAGGGCGGACTCGGAGAACACATCCTTCAACAACGCGACATTCTCCAACTGGTACAACGCACTTATCGACACAATGCAGAGGTTGTGCATTCCACAAGAGATCCTCAACTACAACATGAGGAAAATTTCTTTCAACATGAACTGGCATCATACATTTTTATGGTCAAGGCATGTTAACAGGGAAGACTTCCATTTGAGGATGTTGTCATTCTACCTGGATGAGGAGGCCTTCGACAAAGAGGTAATGTCGTGGCCAGGAGTTAAGCGTAACCCGTGCAAGTCGGGAATGCACTATATATTTCCTGCAGAAATTCTAAAGAAGAAAGGCAAGGAAGCAGGGGTAGGATAAGGCACAAGACCAGAAGCCCAAAAGAAGGAAGCTCAGGCACAGTCAGACTCTGAGGAGGAAGACGAGATGCATCCATTAGAGCGCAAGAAAAGAACGTTGTTGGTCTTCCCGCAACTGCCAAATAAAGTCATGTTGATAGGTGAGGATGTCAACAACATCCTAAGTGTTGCGTTCAGCACAGAACCAATGGCGAAGAAGCTTAGAACCTGGGTCTCACTGAGTAAAATCTTAAACCCCCAACCCATTTCATCTATCATCCCCCGCACTAGCTCAGCGGTCATAGCAACCCCCATCATCCATATTTAGGATGACCTTGAGCCTGACACCCTTCCATCCACCATCATCACAGAACACCCTCCATCACCACCATAACCCCAGTTTCCACCACCAAAAACCACCAATCCACCCCAAACCACAAATCTAGAGTCGATGCAGTTCGATCCCCTAGAGCAAGCAGAGTGAGAAATCCCAGAAACAGCCTAGGAGTTTCCTGATCCGAGACCAGAAGTTTTTGGTCCACACCCCGAAGTACCAGAGAAGATCCTATAGCTGACTGGTTCGAACCCAGACACCCAGGACCAGCATATTGTGCCTTTTGTGCTGGGAAAGGACACCCAAACGGTGGAGGAGCCGCAAGCTCAAAGCACCAAGCACATCCTCTCAATGGACAAGGTTGAGGGTGGCCAGGGAAGAGAAACTAGGGAACCGGCGTAATTAAAAGGGAGGAGATACCAGAGGTTTAGAAGGAACCTGAGTCAACTTCTGGGCAGATCACGACATCCGCACAGGAATAGATGGAGCTGGTTCTCCAGAACCCTCAGTAGTGCACAAAGTTGTTACAACTCTGCCTGGCTAGAACATAGGTTCTGACACTCTTGCCCTAGGCGCTAAGTTTGAGGCTTACACCAGGACCATCAACAAAGGAGGAGGTAGAGACCCTCTCGGAGCATTCAACAACCAGTGGACTTCCACTGCAGACTCGAGCACCTAGAGACACATCTCCTTCATCTGCTGACCGTCCACAGTGGCCAGCGACACACTTGGCGGGAATGATCAAATCATCCACTAATCAACTAGAGAAAAGGCTCTAGCAGACCGAGAGGTCTATCAAGCACACAAGGGAGGAAGCACTCCGTGCGCACGCATGCAAGACACAAGAAGCACATGAAAAGATCTAGGTTGAGCGTAGATTGGAAAGAGTGCAGGAAAAACTTGTCGAAGCCTGGATGGAAATTCGGAAGATCGCACCCCAACTGCCTGAAGTCAGGGATGTAGGAGAGTCGGAGCATCAGATTGAGCTTCTCCAAGGAGCATGGTCACAACTAGCCATTCGTGTTGAGCATCTGGAAGTGCAGTTGAGGCAGACTCAGCAAGAAACAGAGCAGCAACCTCGGAAGCTGCAGGAGCAGATGGAAAAGGTAGTGCTAGAAGGCAACAATGCCCGAGTAGCCCTACATAAGCACACAGTTGAGTGCACAAGTATTTTTAGGGAATTCAATGATTGGATGGGAATCATCGCTAGATGCAACCAAACCTTGAAGGATGTGTGCACCAAAATCCGGGTGTTGAATAAAGAAGTTGTGTCCACGATGGATCCACTAGAGCAACAACAGAAGTTCAATCAAATATAGCAGGTGGACAATGAACTGAACGCCCTCTTTGAGGCACCATCTGTAGCAAAGAAGGAGTTGTGTGACTTCAGGTCTGTCATTCAGATAGTGTACATGCAGATGCATCAAGTTGATGCAACAAGATATTTTGAGTGGAACTCGTTGGTCGCATCCAATCCCAAGGGATGTATTAGAGAGGCGACCCAACAGTTCGTAGCAAAGGCATCATTCCTTGCCAGGAAGTGGCAATATAAAGTTGGAAGATTTCAAGGAGTGAGGAAGCGGGCCTTGGAGTTGGGCCTAGAGTTGGGCCCTTCATTTGAAGAGGCAAAAGAGGAGAAAGTGCAAGCAGAAGAGAAAAAGGAAGAGGAAAAGGAGGACAAGAGAAAACAACAGTGTCTCCTGGAAGCTACGAAAGAGCCGAGTACTTGACTCAAGGGCGATTCAAGGATTATGGTCGGAGCCTGTTGGGCCCTTCAGTTTTGGGATAAGGAATTGCACAAGTTTTGGCCTAGTACGAGTTGTGCAAGCTTCAGAAGAAGTTGGACAGCAAAGCAAGAAGAATCAACAGAAATCAGTTGCGAAAAGGGACAGCGCAACGCCAGCAAAGCAAAAACGGTTGCAACAGAACAAGAAAGCGTGCAAGCCGAGACAAAAGACACAAACTAGCTTATATATAGGGTTGAATATGATTGTAAAAGGGTTTGGTTGAATTGTGATTGTGTTAATTTCGATATTTCCCTCACTATTAGGTTGTTGTTAGTTGGGTCAAGTCAGGTTTTGAGTTTGTAATGTAATCAGTACACCATTTTGAGAGTTAGAGCTCTGTGACCTGAGGCCAAAGCCAGTAGTCGGTAACAGAGCGCTACTTTGTATCTCTGAGTTTGTAAATGAAGAAAGATCTGAAGACAATATGAAGAAGGATCTAAATTTTCAAAATACATTGTGTCTTTCTATGTTTTACTTATGCATTACAGTACTTCTTTATGGTTTATAAGTTCCACATGATGGTTGTGTTTAAATGTTTGTTCGCGACATAAGTAGGTTCAGTTCTTGCACACTTGATTTTGGATATGTTTGGTAGTTATATGTCTTGCGCAAGATTAGGATGAATCTTGAAAGTTTTTTGAATCCTCCTAAGTCTTTTCCTTGCCCTTCCCTATCTAATTGTCTCAACGAAGCTTCGAGTGAGACTTCTTCTCTTCGAAGGAGATAAAAATGCCAGCACTCTAGACTACTCGATACCTTTTGTTGGTAACCTAAGAAGGACCCTAGTCTGATCAAACTTGCGCCAACATACATATCCATGGATGAGTAGATATCGAACATTCTCACCAAGCCTTTTTCTAGAGTGAAGTATGAGTACTTCAGAGACAAGCTTGGCGTGATGCAGAATGTCGACCCTCGTTGAGAGGGAGGTGTGTTGTTTCTCTTCTTTCCATCTAACCCCTTTGGCCAATGGTTCCCGAGATTAGTAATGTGAGGTGACTGAGGAGGTAATACACTACCATACCTGATGAGAGGAGAAACATCACACGCATAGTAGTGAGGACTATGGGAGTACCTCTACGCTACTTGATGAGACTATAACTATGGTTGATGGCATGGTAGTAGTTGTGTGCTACTAGTTGATGGTTGCATAGTTATAGAGACATCGACTATGACTATGGTTGATGGAATGGTAGTATTTGTGTGTTATTAGTTGATTTCTACATAGTCATAGGGACTGAAGACTGTGACTATGGTTGATGGCATGGTAGTAGATGTGTGATACTAGTTGATTGTTGCATAATCATAGAGGTTGTTGAATTACATGGTGGTAGATTTTGTAGATACCGGTTGATTGTAGGATATGCCTATGGTTGATGGCATGGTAGTAGTTGTGTGATACTAGTTGATTGTTGCATAGTCATAGAGTTTGTGACTATCGTTGATGGCATGGTAGTAGTTGTGTGTTACTAGTTGATTGTTGCATAGTCACAAAGATCATAACTATGGTTCATGGCATGGTAGTAGCTTAGTGCTACTAATTGATTGTTGCATAGTAATGAGAAACTACTAGATAGCATGGTAGTATCTTAGTGCTAATAGTTGATTTCTATGTAGTCGTCACAACATGGTGGTAGATTTGTGTTGCTAGTTGATTTTTGGAGAGCATGTTAGTAGTTGTGTGCTACTTGCAGTGGTTGTGTACCACTGGACAGTAGTTGTGTACTACTATGGATCGACACAGTCGTGTTCTATTGGATGGCATTGTAGTAGTTGTGCGCTACTAGTTGATTGCCATGGAGACTACCAGTTCACATTGGAAGTAGCTATGTGCTACTTCATTATAGAGACTATGACAAATGATTTGAGCTACTGATGGCATTGTAGTAGTTGTGTGCTACTAACTGATTGCAAAGTAGTTATTGGAGTTTTGATTTTTTGGTAGTTGTGGGAGGTACTTTCCCTCATGGATGAACTTTATTAGACAAGAAGAATATTCCATAAGTAAGAGAACCATTGAACAGATGTGGAAATACCCTAGAAGAGAACTTGGCCCAGAAGAATAAAGAATAATAAAGTGATACCTTTCCAGAAGAGAAGTCGACCCAGTAAAGAAGACTTGAAGACTATAAATAGGAGGCACCTTGGCTCATTTGTTACACTCACTCACACTCTCTCATATACATAGAATTAAGGCACAAGTCTGACGAAGGTGACGCAACAGTTGTAGTGGTAGAGATGCTTCATGTTTAGTCTTTGTGGTATCTCTCTCTTGTGCGCTACTCTTGGAAGAGGTGCGCTACTTTGGTATTGTAATGTTGTTGTAGTTGGGATGGTATTTATGGTTGTGCTTTGAGATAGCCTCTGTGCTATGGTTTATCTATTGGTTCATGATTGGACTTGCTTTGTGAATGAAATCTATCTAAGAAAGGTTGTGGGGTTTTCCCCCGTTTGTGGTTTTTCCAGGATAAATATCTTGTGTTCTTTTGTCTCTTGTTTATGTTTCTATTGCTCAGTACATGATATATAAGATAATGTTAAAAAAGTAAAAGAACACCGATAACTCTACTGCTCTGTAAATAAAGAAAATATAACAAGAAATACCATTCATTGCATGTCACCACATCTAAAATCATATCAACAAGAGGTATGAAATATTCTCTACTCTTTCGATGCATTCAACATCACTTCTATACCTTGTAATCAAAATATTGATGCAGATATATTGACCAACACAACATCTAGGTTGATACCTCTTGATAATGGTTTTTTCATTGAAATGATTTCCAAGCCTTAAATACTAGATAACATCACGAACTAGCGAGTATTCAATAACAATAATTAGAGTATCAACTTTCTTACTAGTTCAGATACTTTCCAAGATGCGGTGATTGATGATGAGGACCAACAACGAGACCTGCAGAATTATTGAGATGAGGCAAGAAAAGTAAAAGAAAATTGTGTCCCGAAGAATATCCTAACCCTTGAGAAGCTAATTGATTTACAATCTAAGTTTAGGAAGCTTGTTAATCTGAAGACCAACAGTTCAACCATGATGTATTTTTTGCTCAATATAGGGACCTCTGAACATCCCAAGTATATCAACCTAGGCACATGTTATTCAGAGGATGAAAAGCACACATTCACAGAGTTGTTCAAGAGGTGTTGAGATGTATTTTCTTGGACTTATGACAATGTGAAGAATTATGACACCCGAATAATCCAACATGTGATCCCCATTAAAGAGGGTGTCAAACCATTCTAGAAAAAGCTCAGAAAGATACATCTAACTCTCAAACCTATTATCCAGAAGGAACTGAAGAAATTGTTAGAAACCCAAATCATTTTGAAAGTCCATCATTCAACTTGGGTATCTAACATGGTTCTCGTTAGGAAGAAGTCATGAGAAATTAGAATATGTATAGATTTCTAGAACCTAAACCAAGCTTCCAACAAAGATAACTAACCAATTCCCGCAATAGAAAAGATCTTGCAACTTGTCTTTGGCTCTGAGTTGTTTTCTTTATTGGACGGGTTTTCAGGATACAACCAAGTTCTCATGGAAAAACCAAACCAATTGAAAACCACATTCAAAACTAAGTGGGGGATGTATACATAGAAAATAACTCCCTTTGGTTTAATAAACATAGGCGCTACATTTCAAAGGGAAATAGATATTTCTTTCAAAACTTTAATCGGTCAAAGCGTGGTGTCTTATCTTGACGATGTCATTGTTTATTCAAAGAAAAGAGAAGATCACCCAAGACATATGAAACAAATACTTGAACAATGTAGAAAGTATGGGATCTCATTGAATCCCAAAAAGACATTTTTTATTGTTTCAGAAGGAATACTACTGGGGCATGTGATTTCCAAAGATGGACTTTTGGTGGACCCAGAAGGAACAAAAATTATTCTACAAATCCCTCCACCTCATAGTAAAAAGTCAATGCAGTCGTTTTTTGACAAAATCAACTTTATGAGAATATTCGTTCCAGACTTTGTCGAAATTGCTAAACCACTTCAACGAATGATTAAGAAATATGTTCAGTGCAAATGGACACCAATGGAGAAGGAAGCATTCGAGAATATCAAAGCCGCTATAGTCATTGCACTATCTCTAAAAAGTATTTATTTCATTAAGGACTTCTTGTTGCACACATTTTTGTCTAATCATTCCCTCGCAGAAGTGTTCACATAGAAGGATGGGCAAGGAGATGAGTACCTCGTCGCATTCGCGAGCATTGGACTACCCGCTAGTGGCCAAGCAAGCTTTGTTGGAATATTGTTTAATACTAAGAGGGGAGGGGGTGAATCAGTATTATCCTTTTTCAACAATTTAAAACCACTTAATTACTAATTTTATCAAATCAAAACAAATGATCAACAAAAAGGTACAGTACACACAATTAAAACGTGGAAAAACCAACTTCACAAATGTTCTTCTTATTTTCAATAAATATTACATTTAATTTATGAGCTCCAATTCAAAGGAAACACCAATTCTTGGTTTTACTAGAAACAACTAGAAGGAGCTTGCAACCCCCTAGATTTTATCAACCCCAACAGGAAGTAAGCACCAACTCCCTAGTTTCTTTAGCTATAACTGAAAATATTGTGCAACACCTTGGTTTACGAACGTCAACTAGAAGGAGGCTACAACCTCCTTTGTAGGTTCCAAACTTCCCTAGCACCACCCAACCTCCCTATTTATGATAAGTACTTCAAATCTTCATAATATTCTTTGGATTCTGATACATATCTTCATTTACTTTCTTGGCCTTTGACTCTGTTATTGATCTTTAGATTTCAAGCACAGAGACACACCCTCTTTCAACAAGAATTTATGTTTATATAGTCTTCCAATGGTCATGTACAACTGAACAATTGCACCTCTTCAATATAGGAACATATCTCTTCATTATAAGTATGTGCCTTTTCAATATAACATATTAATGATACTATTTTAATTAATACAATGTCAATGAACCATTGTGCCTTTTAGATCGTTTATTCACGTTTTCATTTGGGTCAACAAATTTTGACTATCATTGTTTAATTCACTTTTTACTTGTTGGCACAAGGGCAGACCCAGGGTTCAGCTCCAAGAGCGCACCAGCAAGACCTAACTACTGGCCCTTTTGGCAACACCTGTGAAGCAAATGTAGTCTCACCCGAAGCATCTATGGGGGGGTTGCAGGACAGAGATGTCTACAACCAAGGGGAATATCAAGTGGATCTAATACCATAACAATACAGCATTCATATATCACTTATCAGCTTAGATCTACTCCACACAACTATCTATCATATCTAACACAATAATGCAATAGCGGTATATCAAAAGGAAAAGAACATATCATCAATCACACATACGACACAAGATATATGTGGTTCACCCTCTCTCTAGGGATACGTCCACAGAACTGTGCTTATAATATATTAAGATGAAGCATACAGTTCTTGTCTGCACTCTCAACTAGCAGATCTTCTTTATTCTCCTCGCTATCTCCCCCTTCCCTGTGCACCTAGCTGCAGGGTTGATCTCTACACCCAGCTGAAGATCTTACAATATAGAAGGCTCTCGTACTCATCACTTCTCTCTCACTCAATATTACTCACTCAATCACACAATGACAAAGACAACAACAACAATCATAGCACTAACAACAACCCATCTCAAGTCCTTTTGGCCTTTATTTATACATTACAATCACTCACCGACAGCCTTAGGTTGAAACCTAGGTGTCAAAACCCAAGATACCAAAACCCTAGGTGTCTAAAACCCTAGGTCAACTTGACCCACGTTTTCAGGGCTTCGCCAGCCTGTCTTTCCTTCCTTCTCGCGCGGTGCTCCAAAGCATCCAACTGTGGATTTTTCCACTTGCTGAGTTGTCCATGATCCTTCTTTCTTTCTGATCTGTTATCCTCGATCTCCTCGTTCATTGGCTTGCTTCCTTTTACTTCGCTCCATCTTTTCTGCTCTTTTTCTCACTTCGACCCAGTAACAGTCACTGTGTCTTCCACGCAGTTTGCATTTTTCCTTTTCTTCCTTTCTCTTCGCTAACTTCCATAACCAAGGGCCAATATGCCCCCAACACTCACTTGTGACTTGTCCCGAGGCACTTCAGATATGACCTTTCTATTTTACTTCGACTTCAGACTGGGCAGTGCAGCCTTTTCTCTCTGCTCTTTGTCTCCTCTCTTTCCCTTGTGCAGGCAATATTTTCTGTGTCTGGTACCCAGTTTCAACTGCACTTGGTACCTAGACCCTTTTCCTCAATCTTTTATTGAGAGTTGCGAGGCAACTGGTTGTCATAATTCAACTTCAGTCGGCTCCCATTCACTAATCCTTCCTTCCATTCTCCCTTCAAAGTCTTCAACTGCACAACTCCTCCTTCTATAACATAGGCAACCTCATATGGCCCGAGCTAATGCATTCTGAACTTTCCAGGATGTTTGATGAACTTACTGTCGTATACCAATACCATATCACTTTGACTAATTGCCTTCTTCTTAATGTGTCTGTCATGGTAGGCCTTCTCTCTTTCTTTTTGTACCTATTGATGAAATCCTGCAACAAATTTGTCTTCCTCTAGTTCGACCAAATGTGCAAGCCTCTCTCGAACATCGCCAACGTCATCCATATCTATAAAGGCAGCAATTCTAAGGCTTGGTACCAAATATTCCATTGGAACAATGGCTTCGAGACCATATACCAACTTAAAAGGGGTCTGCATTGTTAGCTTCTTGCAAGTGGTTCTATAGGCCCGTAGTACTATTGGTACTCTTAAATCCTAGTCATCCTTGTTCACACTACAAATCTTTGTCAGTGTTGTCTCCAAGATCTTGTTGAATTCTTCCACTGTCCCATTTGCTTGTGGATGATAAGGCATGCTCTTCTTATGGTGGACTACAAATTCCTCAGTCAAGGCTTCAACTATTTTATTTATGAAATGTGTGCCTTGATCACTCATAAGGATCTTTGGGCATCCAAACCTGGTTATGATGTCATCAAATATGAAGCGTGCAGCTATAATTGCACTATAGTCCTTAATTTCTCTTGCTTCGACCCATCTGATCAAATATTCTGTCGCGGTAATGATGTACCTTGCTCCCGTGTGCTTGCCTGGTGGGTTTATAGGTCCCACGAAGTTAATGGCCCATTTCTCAAATTCTTGTAGGGTCAGCTGTGGTGCTGATGGAATTTCATCTCTTATGGATGGTTTCCCAATTCTTTGGCATACATCGCAGGCTCTGTAATAGTCTTTAGCATCTCTGTGTAAAGTAGGCCACCAAATGCCAACTCTAAGAACCTTTTGTGCAGTTGCTTTCCCTGCGTAGTGTCCTCCTGCAATGCCTTCATGAGCTTCTGTGAGGATCAATGGTCACTCTGTCTCCATAACACACCTTCTCAATATCTCATCAGGTCCCATTTTGTATAGTTGTCTAGCCATAAGTGAGAAGTCTGCAGCATGTACTACTAGTTGTTTCTTTTGGGGAATTGTATATTCACTCAGTGCCATTCTTGTTGACGGGAAATGGATTATCTCTGTGAAGTGGTCATCAATCTTTCTAATGGCCAATAACTGTGCATTTGGTAGTGCAACCTCCAAACTGGTCGGCTCTTTGCCATGTTCCAACCTTGACAAGTGGTCAGGACCTTTGTTCATTCTTCCTGGTTTAACTACGATCTCAAAGTCATATTCTTGAAATAGTAGAATCCATCTGCATATTCTTCCCCCCAACACTGGCTTGTTGACTAGGTATTTCAGTGTGGAGTGATCAATAAACATTTTAAAGTGTCCTCCCAACAAGTAGTGGTGAAATTTGTGCAGCGCATACACCATGGCTAATCCCTCTCTCTCAATGGTGGTGTAATTAATCTCAGTTGTAGAGAGTTTCCTACTAGAAAAAGATAGTGGATGGTCAATATCTCCTTCCCCAGGTTGTGCTAACACTGCTCCTAAGGCAATAGAAGATGCATCGTCATGCACATGAAACTCCTTGCTCCAATATGGGAAAACCAGAATAGGCGCAGTAACCATTTTTTGTTTCAGTGTGTCAAAGCTCTGCTGGAATTCTTCTGTCCAATTGAACTGATAGTCTTTCTTCAAAAGTTTCTCCATTGGTGTTGTAATCTGGGCGTATCCTTTAATGAACTTCCTATAATATCTAGTATGTCCCAATGCAATGCGCAGTTGTTTGACTAAAGTAGGGGGTGGCAGATCAACTATAATGGCAATTTTAGATGGGTCTACCAGCAATCCCTGCTTGCATACAATATGACCTAATAGCACTCCAAATGGTGAGAAGAAGATGCACTTCTTCAGATTCAAGGCAATTTGACACTGCCTACATTTGTCCAACATTAGCCTTAGACATTCAATATGATTTTTCAATAAACTAAAAATAGTCCAATCATCAAAATATGCTTCTAGAAATTTATGCAGAAACTCTTTGAATGCTTCGACCAACACCCTGGAAAATATGGTTGGTGCATTATTCAATCCAAATGGCATCATTGTATACTAGTAGGATCCCCATTCTGTTGCAAATGTGGTCTTATGGCGATCTTCCTTAGCAATATGGATCTGATGGTATCCTGAAAATCCATCTATAAAAGAATATACCTCCTGGCCTCCCACGTTATCTAACACTTCGTCAGTGAATGGTGTAGGGAAGGGGTCATGCAAAAAGGCATCATTCAGCTTCCTGAGATCTACGCAGATCCTTATCTCTCCTGTGTTTTTGTCTTGTACCACCATAGGGCTAATACATTATGACTCTTCAACAGGTTCTATAATTCCTACTTCCAGCATTCTGTCGAGCCCAATCTTCACTTTCTCCTTATATTTAGGGTTCAATATGTAGGGTCTCTATTTGAATGGTCTTGCATCTGGTTTCAAAGGGATCCTCATCTCTCCCATAGGCCCTTTAATTCCCTTCATATCAGTAAAATTGGTCGGAAACAAGTCCTGATATTCATGCAACAGCTCTGTGATTTTGTCAATAGTAGCAGCATCCTAGTAATCTCCAACATTTGCAAGCTTTAGTGTCTGCTCTGTTCCAATGTTGACCTTCTTAATATTGATTGGTCGTCCAATGAATGGTATCTCAACTCCTGGTCCTTCCACATCTCTCTGGCCTTATGTTTCTACGATGTTCACCTTCCTCGGATCATCGTCTTCATCGGCATTGATGTTGTAACAACCTTGCAGTTTCTGGAGAGGTGCAGTCCATTTGTGACATCGCCCAAAATAAAATATTTTGGAAATTTAATTTTCTCGGAAATTATTTTGTTTTTGGTAAATTCGAATTTGGAAAAATTTTGCCATTTATGGCAATTCCGAATTTCGAATTTGTTAATTGTAATAAATTATTATGACTATTGGGCAGAACTCTGATTTGACCCAACTAACTATTTGACAATGACACTTGTTTAAAAACGGAATATTTTATATTGATTGCAAGAAGACAAGTGGAATAGCCATGTTAAAAGTAGCTAACCATGACTCCATGAGTGGGGAACATGTTGGAACTACCCCTGGGCTGATGTTTACAAGTGGCAAATTAATGATTTGGCCATTGGAAGCCCCTGAAAACCAGGGATTTAGGAAGCTGTGAAAATTCCAAGGGAAAATACCTAGGCAAGTTACAAATAAGCATATGTGAGGAGGCAGGACGATGTTAAGTATGTTGGGAAAGAGTCTCTTTTATTTTTCCTTTTCACTTGTTGTTATGAACACTGGAAGGGTGTGAGGCAAGGAGAAAAAAGTGACTGAATTGAAGGACAGTGTTGTAGAGGGATTTCCAAGTTCGCCCTTATGGACTCATGGTCAGGCTAGGGGGTGAATCGGGCAAGTAATCGTGGTTGCTCGGTTCTATGGTTGGGAGGAATGTGGTTGTTCCCTTTGTTTTCTCCGTAATTTTAGTTCAGATATGTTGTTCTAAACTCTATCTGTCTGAATGATTTTATATTGGATATATTGTACATGTTATAGCTATACAGAAAAGAGTTCTAGTATCTTTTTTTTTAATCGTATAACTGATGTAAGTCCTTTCCTATACCTAAATATTCAGTACTCTACCTCTATTGGACAAATTGGTTATTGTTATAGTGGGATCCTTAATGTTGGTATGCATGCAATAACCTAGATAAAGGTTGTTCGAAATTCAGTGAATAGACTGTAGGATTTAGTTGTAGATTTATTTCCGAAAATCAATTTTTAAATAGAATCGAATATGTATCAATGAACGAACAGAGCTATTATATGCATATGTATGTTTCAAACTTTAAATAGAATCGAATATGTATTAATGAATGAACAGAACCGATATATGCATATATTCCATTCTGTAATTTAGTTCAAAAAGGAAACATAATTCATTTATATAGCACATACGCAGTTAAACTACCAACAGATACACAGTATGCAATAGGGGTTTTGCGCAAATGATACTTTGAATCTGAAGTAAATTGGTTAAAACATAGTCAGGAATAAGATACATATATATATGTATAAAGTATGAAATAATTCTGAAAGGTTCAAGACTCCATTAGATAAATATTATAGTAAATATATACACATATAGATAGATAGATATATATATATATATAGTAGCAGGGTATTAATGTTGAATCGGAAATGACCAGGTCTAGTCAACTATGTTTAGTTGTGTTGAAAATAAATGGTAAACAATTCTAACCCTGCCAAGCGATATCCGAACTTTTTCACGAGCCATAACAGTAAAGGAATATAACCCATTCTAGGAATGATGATAGACTAAATAGTAACGAACCCTAAGGGAAACGGTAATCAACTATATTGTCAAACTTTTATGTTGTTGAGAGTGAGGAAGAAATCATTTCCTAATCCCGGGAAGGGAAAAAGAAAATATACACAGAGCCATTTTGTGCAGCAATAATCCCAAGGGAAAACAAGACAAACCATATGAGGAGACTTATAATTCTAAATTTAAATATAATACGAAGTTTCAGTATAGTCGAGTCCTTACAAAAGGTTAAAACCCCAAAAGTTATTCAGTCCCTTTATATCATACTGGTCGGGATTTCGGACTGTGTAAACATCTATAACCGAATATTTTTTCAAAAATAGTAACGATAAATAAATTTACAAGTTGGGATGAGACTAAATAGAGGAACGTCTAGGATAAGACACCCAACATTTTTCATCATTCAATTGAAATCCTGTATGATAATAGTATACACAGACGTCGGACCAAGACGCAATTGGAGGACCTCCCCGTGAAGGCAATAGAACAAAACTATTACAAACTTATCAAAAATCCAGGAAGAAATCATGCCCTCGCACTGTTGGAACTCTGGGAAGGCTTATGAAGGAACTCGAATACCTCTTGCGCCAAGAGCGGGGACCGAACATCCAAGATCCATAGATAAACGAAAGGCCCTAAAGAAATAACGATTTATTATCAGTAGACGCAGACAAAAATGATGATATACTAACAAAATTGATAACAGTCGGTAAGGAAAATTTATGTAATCTTACTTAACTTATGTTTGAGAGGCTGGCATAGCTCTCTTATTCTCCTTGCCACTTTTCCCAACTGGATAGACGCCTGGCCGAAGGTGGATAGCGTATTTATTCGCTGATGGGTACCCTCGTATCAAAATAGGGCCCATCATTAGTGAATTATATAAGCCCTGAAAACGAAGAAATCTTACAAGAAAGAGGTGCATACACCGCAAGTAACAATTTCATAAGAAGAAAAGACAGAAATAGACAGTAACATTTATCTTTTAAAAGAAGTAACCAGACCTACGCTACCCTGGATTATATTGTTCATATCGAATTCAGAGAGCCACACATAACCGCCATAATCGAATCATATCGAATAGTCTTATGCTCTGCAAACATTACAGTGATTTGTCCCCACTACTTTTTAAATCAAATCAGACAGAGCACGACATGGGTATTACCCACTGCAATAATATTGTAAGCATCGCGAGAGAATATCATGACAGGAATTATTTAAAGCCCTACAGAGATCTTAAGCCTCAACAACATTCAAAGGATTCGGCATAGAACTTAAAACGGGGAGGTTACAAAAACATTTTTCTCCCAAAACCTAAACAAGAAAATGAACAGATACAGAGATATACCCACAGAAAATGAATTGGGAAGTTATGCAACCCGTACTTCCAAAACTGAACAGGAAAACGAATGAATATACTCCCTTCAAAACCAGAAGGCAAAAAAAAAAATGGAGATCAAATCGAAGGAATTTCCCTTCCAGGAATTAGGGTAACATCGGAAACATTACAGGAGAAGTCGGGAATGCATTATTTCTCTAAACATCTTACAAGAATGTGTACTGAGACAAATACTTAACAGGGGTAAAGGTCCACGCCAACCATTCCAATGTGGGAGCGGCTACCTTGGTAATACTCTGCGCCTCCAAGGTTGGTTCACAGGACCGCCTCATAGAACTCAACAATGAAAATCATGAAACCACTTCAACCCTAACAGATATCCTGTCAACCTTGGGGTAATTGCGGAGGGCAAGTGGCCATGTGACTGTGTCAGAGATAGTATGCCATTTGGGTAAAGAGTTCAGTAATTTCCACTGGAACTTGCAGGCTACCTTAAATGAAACTTACGGAGTATTAACTGTTAGACAAAGAATTCATTCCTCCCACTTAACAAGTGTTGTGTTAAGAGTAAAACCCTTTGTCACTCCTCAAGATTAGCATGAATCAACAACCCGATCCTAGTGGTGAAATGTCCATTGGCATTTGGAGGTAAGTAACTAATTCACAAATGACCATGGTCCTAAGAACATTAAATTTGATCGCGACGTAGTAGATAGGTTAGTTGTCTAGTAATAGAACCTGATTCGTTGAATCGTATGGTGGGAAACCAAGTAAAGTCGCCTAGATTCAATGGTAATCAGATATACATGCGCGCAAAACCTTAGAAGTTTTTATGTTTTTACTTGAGTAAATCGTAGTAGGTTTTGTGACCCCTCTTTTTCACATGATCCATTACACCAAGGGGTAAAGGTTTTTTTTTTTTTTTAAATGAGAAGGACCACTTTGATATGTAGAACTTAGGAAATTGTTTTCTTAAGAACTTTTTTGACAAACAGAAATTTCACTGGTCCTATAATAAGTTTACACCTTATGTTAGTAAAAGGAAAATAGCAAACAAAACAAAAAAAAAAATTGTGTGATAATGAGGTTCATTACATATGGTATCAGAGCGAAAGTTACAACACTGGGCCTAAACAAGACCACTATAGTGCTTAGTATATATTTTGTTTTAGAAAAAAAAAACTAATAAATTGTGTGGTTACAAACATAAAACTTTCTCTGTTTTGGTGAATAAGTATGGCAACTCAAGACAATGCAGAAAACAGGATGGAAGAAAATCCACAGCAAAGACCTCCTAGAGATACAAGGCAGAATAGTGACAGAATCTCACCCAAAGAAGTGTTGGAAACAATGAGGAACTTGATTGTTGAGCTACAGATCTTTAAAGCCGACAATGAAAAAATTGTTGAGCTACAGATCTTTAAAGCCGACAATGAAAAATTGAAGAAGGCACAACAAGAACAACAGGAGATAAACGAAGTCCTGTTGCGCAGTATAGTGACCAAGAAAAGCCCAAAAGATAATGATAACGATGAATAAGTCAGCAAGAGAGCCTCCAAGCACTCAGGGCCAGAGACAGAAAAAGGATATAGTTCATCTGAAGGAACGCCTCCAGCTGAAGATGGAACAAAAACGGACAAAAAAAAGAAAACAAGTAGACCACCTTGAAGGGGAATTTAAAAAGATTAAACCCGCTATATTTGATGGGGAATCCAGGACAGGAGAAGAAGCAGAGGCATGGTTGTTGGACATCAAAAATTACTTTCAAATATATAACTATTCCAGCAACATGAAGGTCAGGATGGCCATCTACAATCTAAAGGGGAAGGCCGGTATTTGGTGGCAAGATCTAAAATTGGCCAAGGTCCTAAAGGAGAAACAGTTGGAATGGTCTGACTTTAAGAAGTATTTCAAGAAACAATACCCTTTTGAAAATTATTATGAAAGGAAGACGAAGGAATTTTACGAGTTACGACTTGGACAGATGATGATGGAGGACCTTATAAATAAATTTCTGGATCTGCTAAGGTTCGTACCATACATCCGGGAGGATAAAGTAAAAATTCAGTGATTTCTAAGCTGTCTACCACAGTCCTACAAGGACAGAATTGAGTTTGAAAACCCCAAATCCGAAGTATTCAGAAAAGCATGAATGTGCTACGACCAGTATAAACAGCGGGCAGAGTTTCCCAAATCCTGGAAGGATAAGAAACAAGATTGAATGAACCAGTGGAAGAAGGGGTACCAGCTAGCTCCTTATCGGAAAACAGGGAAGAGTTTTCAGAGAAAGGATTTTCATTCCAATCCTCTGAATACTCAAGGCAGCGGAAAACCGGTAAACCTGAGAGTGAAGAGGTTTGGGGACAACTCCTGGGAGCCATTAAAGTGTTGGGAATGTGGAGAGCCTCATCTTAGGAGGACCTGCCCACGTTTGAGTTCAACAAACAGAATTGTTGTTCATAACCTGCAAGAAGCCTCGACCGTGGGAGACATGGGCAGGAGCCTACATCGGATAAATGCGGCCATCGATGGATGACAAGTTGACCACCAGTCCTCAGTGGTAGAAGTCGAAGGTAAAATCCATGACACTCGAATTTTTGTTTTACTTGACCCCAGAGCAACATTAAGTTATATTACTCCGAAGGTAGTAGAGTCAAATAAACTTAAGAGACTGAAGCACGCAAAATCATGGCTTGTGCAACTAGCGATAGGTACAAAAAGGAAAGTAATTGACTATGTTTTGGATTTTGAGTTCAACCTAGATGGTCAAACTATAAGGACCGATCTGAACATCTTACGATATGATTATTGGGATGGACTGGTTGGAATGACACAAAGCAATATTAAATTGTTATACAAAGATACTTAGCTATAAAGATGATTCTGGCACCACCAGGATAGCCCAAGGTATACCAAAACCGGTATCAGTCAGACAAATTTCAGCGATCCAACTAAAGAAATGTGCGAGAAAAGGATGTCAAGTTTATGCCATCCAAGTGACAAGTCTAGCAGAAAAGAAGGATAAGCCAAAGTTGGAAGACTTTGTTGTCCTACGTGATTTCAGAGACATGTTTGTGGATGAGATACCAGAATTACCCCCTAGAAGGGAAATAGACTTCTACATAGATCTGTTACCCGGTTCTGCCCCTATCTCAAAGGTGCCTTACCAGATGAGTCTACCAGAACTAACAGAATTAAAAATACAATTACAGGAGTTGTTGGACAAAGATTATATCAGGTCAAGTGTCTCACCTTGGGGAGCACCAGTCCTCTTTGTGAAAAAGAAGGACGGGACTCTAATATTATGTATCGATTATAGACAACTGAACAAAATGACTATTAAGAATAAATACCCCTTACTAAGGATAAATGATTTGTTCGATCAAGTAGGGAGCGACAAGATCTTTTCAAAATTGGATTTACGATCCGGTTATCATCAAGTTCGGATAAAGGACGACGACATAAACAAAATGGCATTTCGAACAAGATATGGGCACTACGAGTTTGTAGTCATACCTTTCGGACTCACTAACACCCCAACCACGTTTATGTGCCTAATGAACAGTATTTTCAGTGAGTACTTGGACAAGTTCGTGGTAGTATTCATCGACGATATCCTGGTCTATTCAAAGACGGAGGAGGAACATGAGGAACACTTAAGAATAGTTCTGCAAATGTTAAGGAAGCACAAACTGTACGCCAATTTCGACAAGTGTGACTTATATCAGACAGAAATACAATATCTTGGACATGTAATTTCAGCAGAGGGCATTTTCGTAGACCCAGAAAAGATGAAAGCCATTATGGAATGGACGGTACCTAAAGATGTAGCGGATATACAGTCGTTCATGGGAATCATCAGATACTACCGCAGGTTTATATAAGGTTTTTCCAAGATAGCCTACCCTATCACATCATTACAAAAGAAAGGAACCAGGTTTAACTAGTCAGAGAAATGTCAAGACAGCTTCAACAAACTAAAGGAATTATTGACAACGGCACCCATATTGAAAGTAGCAGACCCAGATAAAGACTTCACCGTATGTGTCTATGAAAGTAAAGAAGGGTTAGATGGTGTCCTAACTTAGGAAGGACATGTTATTTGTTATGAGTCCCAGAAATTAAAATAACACGAGCGAAATTACGTCACTCATACTTAGAATTGGCAGCAGTAATACAAGCCTTAAAGATGTGTCGACATTACATAATGGGCAGAAGATTCCTATTATTAACGGACAACAGTGGGGTAAAATATCCGTTTAACCAACCAGATCTTAACGCAAGGCAAGCAAGAGGGTTAGCCTTCTTAAGTGAATTTGACTTCAAGGTTAGACATATCAAGGGCAAGGAAAACAAAGTAGCATACGCTTTAAGTAGAAGAATCCATGGATTATTTGAGATGAACATTAGCAGGGAAGAAAGTGATCTGGAAGAAAGAATAAGGACGGTTGGTGTTGGAGCCGCCCTTGTTTTTTTTTTTTAGCCTGTCACAATTTTCATTTTGATGCTTGAAATCTAAAGATGGTTTTCTTTTTCCCTCCAAGATATCGAGACCTCTGAAACTTTGTCATGTGAGAAGCGACGATTATTCTGCTCTCGAAACAATTCCTACCTTTCGTAAAAATGTTTCCTCTTTCAGTTCTACTTCGGGATCTCGCTGGTCAGATACTATAATTCATGTAATTCACACGTCCCGAGTCACAAAACAGGGAAGTCGTTTTAAATTTTCACTCAAGACAATAACAAGGGTAAAGTTTTTCTTAACTCATGATTAGACGTCGTCGGGGTTTCGCGCCTCGGCGTTGGCCAAACCCAAAAATTTATTGTCACAGTCCCGATAGTCGAGAGCGCGAGGACCTTATTTGAGTAACTCACGTCACGAAGTAAAGGCAAAAGCTAACTATGGTAAAAAGTTTATCTCAGCGTTTTGCCACTCGGCATTATATTTTCCAAAAGTTACACCGTCTAAATCTCGACTCACGAGATCACGATGCAGTTATAACGTGATTAATTAATCTGTTAATTCAAGATTATATTTCCCTTAATTAAGGCATGTTATCGCAATCTCGCGGTTTTGCAGCTCGGCATGTAAATCTCCAAGAAACTCGTCTTCGAAGTGTCGAGTTGCGATATGGCGAATATAATAATTATAAGATTAATCGAGCCCCAAATCGTGATTACCTTTAATTAAACCAAAATCAATCTTCGCAATCTCGAGAGTTGGAGACTCAAAATGTTAAAGGAAAATCCCCGATATAGTGAGTACCGTAACACAGTTAACAGCGGTAAAACCGAATTAATTAAGTTAAATAAATGAATACCCCACGATTTGATTTTTGCACGATTTACGAGGTATCCTTTTCATCCATGCGCCAACTGAGAGTTTAAAACCGCCAAAATTTATGACATTAATGAGGAAATAGGGTAAATCTATGAATATAGATCGGATTTTTACATCAAAGATTTATTTCTAATTATGATTTGACAGACTTATTCTGAAAGGTACCGAGTTTTCAAATATATGTAACAGTTGTGGTTCATTATAACAAATGCATTTCATATTAAGCAGAGCTCATCACTTCTGAGTAAACTGACTTCTGTATGTATACGCAGTTCTATCGCAGAAGAGCTAAAATGCAAGCTTTAGCCATGGCTCCATGGAAAGCAGCAAAGGAAAATGTCGAGGTTTCGGGACAAGGCCCAGATAATGTCTCTGATACTTCACCCCGAAGTATCGACTCGGTCCCTAACTGGTCATATGTTTCAGATATGCTGCAATCAGAATTGGTGGATTATTCCGACGACTTCGATGACAATGAAAGAGATGATATAACCACCAAGTACAAAATAGTCGTCCAATCTGGAATGCACAGGGTAGCAGCCAGGCCACGGTTGCTTCCATATTATGACATGATCTGATGGGCGTTGGATCACGTGGACATACCGACCAGGACTATCATGAACGAGCAGAGAGTCACCGTCGGGACTTTTAGGCCAGAGCATCTGCAAACCATGTATAAGCTACCCGCGACGTCCGATCACACATATGGCACTGAGTTCTTGGATGAATTCAAGGAGAAGGAATGCATACAATATGATAAAACCATGTCCAGTTTGATAAAGGATTGGGTTTCAAACACTGCGAAGTTCAAAGCTGATAACCACGGCATTTATTCAGTCACTTCGTTAGAACCATAGTATAAATATGTGGCCATGATGACATGTTGCTTATATGAGAGAGAGGACACAGTGCATTTTTTCCTTGCGTGGGTGCCTCTAATGTTTCGGGTCGTCAAAGGATGTTCTTTTGATTGGGCAAAGATGCTTTCGGATAGCTTGGCCAATTGGGTCACAAAGTATTGGGAGCAGAAGGAGAATGGGAAGGCGTCATCATTCTTCATGTCCACATACATTATGGACGCAATTTTTTATATGACACCATTTCCATTGATGAGCTGGAGTTGGACTCCAGCCGAAGACAAACCCATACATGTATATCATGAAAAACTATGGGAAAACAAAGCGGAAAATTTTGCATATGAAATTTTTAACTGGGTAATGGTGTCCCTGCACATCGCCATTTTTGGTCACCCGCCACCCCGTATCTCGAACAGCATAGTGACAAATTTGAGCAGCATAGAGGACTGGTATGTAGAGGCAGAATTTTCATACCTCTGAGTTTTCGGGGCTTTTGTTCCCCCGCATGCGCTGCCATTGTTCATTCCCGATAAGTTGGTTTGTTGCGAGGTCACCCAGCAGACGGTAATTGGCGGTGTGAGTAAAGAGATTAAAGGGTACTCAAAGAAGGTATGTCTGTATTTTCCCATTCGTTTGAATTCTTATTCTTTATTAGATTTTGGGCATGCCAAAGCCGAGGCTGCAGCCCTGGAAGACCTAAATTTGGTCTCCATCGAATACAAGAAACACGATCTACAGAGGATCGTGAGAAATCATTTGGCTAATTGCGGGCTCAAAAGATTTGAGCATGAGAATTCGCCCTCGGATGACATTTTCTGAGGGGCGAGGTCCTATGAAGAAATTCTAGCCTGGATTCAATCCTTGGCACCTGCGGAAAGAGTCGATGTGTTGAAGTTCCAGGAACACCGATGTTACTGTCTTCCAGCTGTGTTGCGAGGTGAGGGTCCAGGTGTTTCGGAGACAAAACATAAGGATGTCGAAGGTTCTAAGGATGCAACTCCTGACCAAGGAAAACACCAGGATGGGGGGGAACAAACAAAGAATCTGGAAGCAGAGAAAAAGACTCCAGACCCGCCGAAGAAACAGAACTCGGAGACAGAGATAAAAACTCCAGAACCACCAAAGAAGCAGAATCCAGAGACAGGGATAGATACTCCAGGAAAATATGCGAAGCAAATCGGAGAACCCATCACATCAGTCACCCCCTTGCATTCGACGCAGGGAAACATCTGTTGGATCATGTTGTCATTGATGCCAATGGTTTGATTGATTGATGTCATTGATTGATGTCAAGTGATTGATTGATGCCAAAGGATTGATTGATTGATGATTGATGTAATATAATATGTATTGTCCTTGATGAGAATGCATAG
>ML806715.1:152409-170735 GCA_009831015.1 Picea engelmannii
TTTGGGTTTCCACGTAAAACATTGGTGTACTGTGTATGTGTATGATTGTTCATTTGTTCATTGCTTATTTACTCTGCAGTTATTGGATAATAATGCTTCATTGATATAACACTTGGATTATATGGTTAAATTGCTCTATTACTCATTCACCCCCCCTCTCAGTAATCCAACAACATCAATGCAGGATAGATTTTCAACGAAGACCTGAGGCCCATAAGAGTAGAAGAACTCCCTCCGAACGATTTTTTCTTTGATAAAAAGAGGAAAGTGGTAGTAAAAAGGGAATTCTACCAAGAAGGAGAGTCGACTGCCAAGAAGTATAAAATTATGACCAAGGGAAAGGATAAAAAGAATGAGCAATTCGCCACTGAAATAGCAGGCACACTAGGAGCATACGCCTCGGCGAATCAATTCTCAGTGGGGCTCCTAAAAAACCAACTCAAAAGAAAAAATCGCCTAATTAAGACCCTTGAAGCCAGACTGGACACAGCGGCGGAGAATGTTAGAGATCAGGCGAGCGTGGGAATGGAGCAGGCCAGATTGGCCGATAAAAATGAAATAGAAATGCTCAAAACTAAGCTTGAGCAAACACAGTTGGTGATCCGAGATGGTCAGATGCAAGCGAGTCAGCAGAGGAATTTGATCGAGCAGCTGGAGGCTAGGGTGGAGATCGTCAAGAAAAGAATGATAGACATCGGGGTGTTCAAATCCTAGGCGATCTAGATTCGGAGCAGAATCTTTTCAGCACAACAGAATTTTCTCGCCAAGGTGGGGGCGATCCGGGAAAACTGTCTGCTGGTAAATCAGGTTTCCGAGAACATATCGGCCAGAGAACGGGATGCAGGAGCGGCTCGGGTCGCCTTCCAGGAGGCGGTAATAGCCACGAACAACAGGGTTTCGGCGGGTACTCCCAGGTTCACCATTTCAGAGAAAACCCGAGGAAACATTATGTTAAAGGAATGGGAGCATAACATCGCCGAAGGCAAGCAGCAAGCCCAAAAGATAACCAATTCCTTAGAGGAGTCCTTTAATTCTATAGACGGCGAGCTGTTGGGCATTGACAGCGGAGGCAATGCCGAGGCATTGATGCAAATGAATGTGGAACAGATCTCACTGGATCTGAAGAAAAGGAAGAAAGGGATTCGGCCGATATCTCTCAGATGACTATGGTGAACCTAGTCCAAGTAGATAAATGCATGATCAAACCCAGTGCACAATTGTGTGCCATCGACTTCATCGATGGACAGATGGAAGATAGGCTGCAGCAGTTAGCCCAGGAATGTTACTTCTTCGAAGCCAGCTGTCAAGCGGAACCATCGTGGCTAATATCTCAGCTAGTGGAAAGATGTATCGCCTGTACCGAGCTTGCGCAGTGACAAACATCTGGCACCAAGTGAAGACAGAGTAGGAGAAATGGAGCGATTGCTCTCTTCTCTATCATAACTGAAATTTTGTGACTATTGAGATTCTACCCGCTTTTTAAAATTGTATAAATATATCACAGAAAGAAATAAATGAGGTTGGACCTTTTTGTGTCGATTGTAACAGAGTTTTTTACATTTGAGAAGTTAATACAAGCAAATCTGAAGATTCTCAATTCCGTCACGACTGTGTTACAAGTTTGTTTCTTTGTATTTCATATTTCATTTCATTTCATATTCATAATTGATGTGCTTCGTTATACTTTAGTACGACCACTATATAGTGAATGAATTTTGGTTTTTTGTAATTGTTTATTGTCTTTCCTCTGCACCAGCTATCAACGGGTGTAAGACCAATCTGCATTTTCATAATTCTACATATATTCTCTGCTACATCGGTTATTTCCTTACATTTTCCTCTTTTGTTTATTCGTGAGATTCTCCCATGGTAGAAGCCTTACACTATAGACAGCTAAATGTTTTTCTCCCACCTCACACCTTTTATTAAAATATAATACAGTGATGGGAAAGAGACTTTGATTTGCATCCCTATTTTACTCATAAAACCATAAAATCTCTTTTATTCGACCAAATCGAGACAGCATTTAATCTCTCTTTGAAGTCTTTCCTACTTTTACTGTTCCTCCATGAATGTCCCTATACCAACACAACCTAATATCAAACCTGGACTATCAGACCAAACGCATATTGCTTTAAACTTATTCGACACAATCCTTAAGACAGCTACTAACCGGGTCGAACTTGAGCATTCATGGGCAGCCATTGAACAAGATATAACTATCCAGGAACAGTTGGAAGCTAGACAACGACAACGTAGGAATCTTCCCTAGTTTCCTTTACCGAAGGTTTATGCTTCCCTCTTCTCCATATATTACCCACTTTCAGATGCCTTGACACTGTACTTTTAAGCCTTAAGTACAGACTCAGGAACAACATCTTTCTGGCGCCCTTGTCGGGGACCGAAGTTACGAAATCTTTTTCCCTGGGAAAATGACAATTGTTTTTTGTTGAAAGTGTTACCCTTTGATAGTGAACAAAGAGTACACACCATTTTAAGGCTTTTTATCTTTCACTTGGCAACTCCACGAGAAATAAACTGGCATCCGGTCGAAGGAATACCAGACAAAACCCGGATGGTAAGCAGATTACGCCCGTTACCGATCCCGAAAAAATTCTAAAGGCGAGAGGCTCTTTTAAGCCAACCGCTGCAGTTTAAAAACTTAAAACCCCATCACTAAAGTCTAAGAGTCCTTCCGAACCCTCAACTTCGCTCAGTCCTCTCTTTGACGCTAAATATTCAACGCCATTCTGCTCCGAAATTAGGAGTGAGATTCATCCAACCGCCCCCTTAGCACACAAAGGAAAGGGCCCTCTTGAAAGTTCGTCAGCTTTTGAAATACCATCTTTTCTTCACTTGAATTTCCCGACTTCACCCAATTCTGAAGAGTGTGTTACACACTCGGTTCCCACACCCATCAGTTCTCCCAATTTCGTCTCTTGCAAATCCGAGGAATCGAGTCCTCGCATTCCTTATCTTTCCTCATCGGATTATCCTCTTCGTGAAGAAAATAAAGATTCCCTTTTAATTTTCCAAAACCCCCTTTACAACTTTCCACAAACAACGATGGCAGCCGCTGGAGGAGGAGGTGGAGGGTTTATAGGAGGAGGCGGAGGTTTTATCGAAGGAGGAGGGGGAGGAGCCCCTCTAGGAGGAGCTGGAGGCCAAGGGCCTGCTCCCCCTCCCAGAGTCTTTGTGAAAGTTGCAGCCAGATACGCTCCATTAGTATTGTCCGTCCCTCTACACGATCTTCCAGAAAATTACATAAAAAATTTACCGAAATTCACTGGGGAGGGGGATCTGACCGCGGCTGAACATAAAAAAAATTTCGACCAATTCGCAGATATCTTTGGTATCGAACATGAGGATGTATATTCGAGACTTCTTGTCCAAACATTCGAAGGCCAGGTCCGAACTTGGTTTCGGAGCCTGCCCGCAGCATCTATCATGTCTTATGATGCTTTGGAAGATGCTTTCCTTAGACAATGGGGTGAGAGAAAAGACCATCTCTATTATTTTACCGAATTTGGGTCTTTGAAGAAAAAGAACTCAAAAACAGTCATGGAATTCATTCAGAGATTCAACAAACTGTACAATAAAATCCCAGTCGAGGTTAAACCATCCCAACCTGCGGCCAAAGTGACTTTCGTCGGAGCTTTCGAGCCAGATTTTGCACTACTTTTGCGAGAGAGAAGGGGAGCCACCTTAAACCGAATGCAGGATGATGCAGTAGAAACAGAGTCTAATATGATGGCTTCGGGTAAGATTAGAGCTAGATTAGAGACTGGAAAATGAGAGACCAAACGCTTTAGAGAACAAGCGGGTCCTTCAGGGTCAAATAGATCCGCAGATGATAGGGTGGACGATATGGCCAGAGTGATTAAAGAACTATCAAATAAAATAGCTATAATGGAACTCGAACAGGCCAAGGCTGACTCTTATCCCAAAAAATATTTCAAAAGGAACCCAAACCCCCTGAACCAACAAAGACAAATAAAAAATGAAGATCAAAAAATACAAGCTCCCTTAAAGAATGAAAGTTTTATAGGAGCAAACGATTTTCAATACTTAGGAGATTTAGACAATGATGTCATGAACTTCGGTGATGACTGCACTCAACCCTATCTAACTCGTGAAGACTATGAAAAATCTTTGAACACGCCACAACCGTCTAATGAGGGTGAAGAAGGTGATCACACTGATCTCTGTGGATCTCAACCAAAAACTGAGATGATAATGGTTGAGTTTCAACCCAAGTACAACTTAAGACCTAAGAGTAAGCCAACCTCAACGACTCAAACCAAGAGAATCCTTTAAATAGGTTGAGCTTATGAGCCTCCTTCGGACGAGACCTTACTACCCAACAACAAAACTAAAGTAGTAAGCACTCAAGAGTCCGAGGTCGAAAAAGTTGAAACTCAAACACAGGAAACCGAACTCGTAAATAAAGCTACGTCTTCAACTAGGACCATGAGTGATAAAGCGGTCCAGAAAAATAAGTCGGAAAGGAAGAATTTAGAAGTCTCAACCAGAGAAACAGATAAGGTGAGCGGAGCTTTCAGTTTTGAAAACGAGTTAAACTAAATTAAGATACCAATCCCTTTGGTAGAATTAGCGAAAAACCCCGTTTATCGGAAGCAAATTACCAAAGCGATGGGTGTCTCTGAGCTAGAAATCCAGTTTGATGTTATAAACTTGGAAGATGATAGACCTAACATCACCTTTGGTCCCCATTTCGAAGGGTCCAAAGACACCATTGCTCCCTTTTATATCACTCTGAATGTATATGATCAGTTGTTGCATAATTGTATGTTAGACTCCGGAGCTTCCCATAATGTTATGCCCAAGATTATAATGGAAACGTTGGGTCTCCAGATCACAAGACCTTATGGAAATCTGTACTTTTTTGACTCGAGAAGGGTTAAATGTATGGGGATGATAAAATATCTGGTAGTTACCCTGGCCCAGGTCCCGGTTAAGAGTATCCTGATGGATGTGGTTATCGCAGATATTCCCCCTAAGTATGGCATGTTGTTATCTAGGTCATGGGGAGCCAAGTTGGGGGGTTCTCTACAGTTGGACATGATGTACGCCACAATCCCTGTGTTCGGTGGTCAGTTCACTCGATTTTACAGAGAAACAAGATTAGCATATACAGTCAGTGACCCTCAAAACCCAGACAACTTCCCTATTTACATTGCGGACCAGGATCTGGGAAATTGCATCTTGTCTTTTGATGATGGTTTGGATAGTTGTCCAGAGGAAATCGATATAAAGCAAGAAAATTCAAGTCACGTGACAGAGGATCTGTGTAACACCAGAGTCTGGAAAATGTATTTTGATGGTGCTTTATCTTCTGAAGGGGCAGGTGTGGGAGTGCTTTTAGTGTCTCCTAAAGGTAAATTCATTGTTCCCTTCTCCTACTGACTGCAGTGGGACATAGATTACACTAACAACGTATGTGAATATGAAGCATTGATCTTAGGATTAGAGGCTGCTAAAAAGCTAAATATAAGAAACTTGGAGGTATATGGTGATGCCGAATTAATAGTCAAACAAATAAACCGACAGTACCTAGCCAAGCATCCCAGACTAAGAACATACAGAAATTGTGCTTGGGATCTCATGGAAAACTTTTTCTCATCCGTAAATGTCCATTTTATCCCTCGCGCAGAAAATCTACATGTTGATGCATTGGCAAAAGCAGCTTCAACCTTCTCTCCTCCCACAACTTTCAAGTTGAAATATCACATTGAAATCAGATACAAACCCTCTATACCAAACAATATCTGACACTGGAAGTTCTTTGAAGATGACGAACAAATTAAGAAATTTCTTGCAGCAGTGGGTGAGTTCTCCGAAACTCATCCAGACCAAGAGAATCAAAATGACCTGATGTGGATCATGAAAGAGGGGGAAGATCCTGAAACCTTCCGAGAAAAAATTGCGGATCATCCTATGCTGGTCCTCAAAAGAAACCAGATTCCAAAAGGATTGATTCCTTTAGAAATACTTTTTGATCAGAATGACGTACCTGTGAAATCCACTTTGCAGCCCCAACCAGAAGAAGTGGAGGACTGTGATATAGGAACTGAAAAATAATCCAGGGTGGTAAAGATATCCAAGTTCCTCCCTCCCGAAGTAAAAGTCAAGTATAAAAACCTACTCAGACAGTACAAAGATGTTTTTGCCTGGTCTTATGATGAGCTAAGAACATATGACACTTCCATAATTGATCACAATATACCTTTGAAACCGGGGGTCAAACCGTTTAGGCAAAATCTTAGGCAAATTAACCCCATTTTGTTACCCGTGATCGAAAAGGAAGTTAACAAGCTTTTAGATGCGAAAATAAGCGTACCTCTGAGATACTCGGACTGGGTGGAAAACCTGGTCCCGGTTAGGAAAAAGAATGGAGAAATCAGACTGTGTGTGGATTTCCGAAACTTAAATAAGTCGTCTCTCAAGGATAATTACCCGCTGCCCAAGATGGACCATGTGCTAGAAAAAGTAGTTGGAGCAAACCGAATGTCTATGATAGATGGGTTCTCTAGTTATAACCAAATCTCCATGAATGAACAAGACAGGGAAAAGACTACTTTCACCACACCACGGGGTACATTCATGTATGACAAAATTTTGTTTGGTTTGATGAATGCAGGGGCTACATTCCAGCGCGCTATGGACATCGCTTTCGTAGGAGAAAGAGACAAGTTCGTAGTCATTTACCTCGACGATTTGACGGTTTTTTCTAAAACCGATGAAGAACATTTGATCCATCTGAAACAGACTTTCGAAAATTGTTGCAGGTTTGGTCTATCTTTGAACCCAAAGAAATCACATTTCGCTATGCGGGAAGGTAAGCTTTTGGGCCATATCGTATCTAGGGATGGAATCAGGATTGATCCTAAGAGGATTGAAGCAATAGATAATATAAGTATTCCCAGAAATGTAAAAGAGATTCAATCTTTCTTAGGAACAATAAAAATTTTACGAAGGTTTATCCCCAATTTCGCTGAGATTGTCAAATTGATCAAAGGAATGTTGAAGAAGGACAGCGGAGTAAATTGGACAACAGAGGCTAGAGCATCGTTCGTGCATATTAAAAAAGTCATAAGCGAGGCACCTGTGTTAGCAAGCCCAGATTATCTGAAAGATTTTCTTATCTTCTCGTTTGCCTCTGAACATACTATCGTCGTGGTGCTCCTACAAAAGGATGAAGAAGGATTCGAACGGCCAATCGCGTTTTTTAGCAAGAGCCTTAGAGACGCAGAACTAAAGTATGACATAATAGAAAAACAGGCATACGCAATGGTAAAAGCACTAAAGGCATTCAGAACTTATGTGCTACATTAAAAAATTATCGCGTACGTGCCTACCAGTTCTGTGAAAGATATATTCGTACAACCAGACAATGACGGAAAAAGAGGGCGATGGCTTGCTAAAATCCAAGAATTCAATCTGGAAGTTAAACCGACCAAATTGATAAAAGGGAAAGGCCTAGCCAAACTCTTAGCTGAATCAAATCTCAGAGCTCTTGATATCAATTGCCTGCAGGGAAGCGACGAAGACACAGACCTAAACGAACAGGAAGAAGAAACAAGTCCAAACCAGATCGAAGAGAAGTTCTTATCATCGGGCTGGTATAGAGACATAGTGTTTTACCTGCTAAACCTTAAATGCCCAAATGAACTATCACCATCTAAATGCAGAAATTTAAAATTCCATGCGGTTAAATATTGTATCACCGAAGGTCAGCTATTTTGGAAGGATCCACTCGGTTTCCTGTTAGTCTATTTAGTCGAATCGGAAACTCAGCGGGTTATAGATGAATTTCATAAGGGAGTCTGTGGGGGGCATCACGCATGGAGAGCTACAGCCTACAATATATTGAGGGCTAGGTACTACTGGTCGAAACTTTTTTCGGACGTTAATGCCAAAGTGTGTGCCTGCAACCCTTGTCAAATATTCGTTGGTAAACAGAAGATCCCTGCACTGCCACTAGTTCCAGTCAAAGTTGAAGCTCCATTTCAACAATGGGGTCTAGACTTCATAGGGGAGATTAATCCCCATTCCAGTGCTCAACATAAGTGGATCTTAACGGCTACAGATTATTTTACTAAGTGGGTGGAAGCCATTCCAACCAAAAGGGCAACAGACTCGGTGGTAATCGATTTCTTGGAAGACAATATCTTGTCAAGATTCAGTTGTCCCAGAAAGATAGTTACCGACAATGCCCAGGCCTTTAAATCTATGGCTATGATCAGTTTCTGTCAGAGGTATAACATCGTTCTCGGCCATTCCATAGCATATTACCCCCAGGGGAACGGATTGGCCGAATCGTCTAACAAGAGCCTGATAAACATAATCAAGAAAGTACTGGATGAAAATAAAAGGTCTTGGCATGTGCACTTGAAATACGCATTATGGGCAAACCACATCAGCACTAAAAGGTCTATCGGCATTTCATCGTTTCAAATGGTCTATGGGACAGACGTTGTTCTACCTATAAACCTAGCGCTGCCAGTGATGAAGTTATGGCAGGATCAAAACGAAGAACCCAATCATGTAACCAGGAGAATAAATCAACTGATTGAGGTCCAACAGCATAGAGTTGAAGTTGATGAAAAGATGCAGAAGTACCAAGATGATATGAAAGAATTGTTCGACCGCAAGGCAAAGGACATGGAATTTCTTCCAAGTGATTTAGTGCTAAGATGGGATGCAAGAAAAGAGAAAGCGGTGAAGCATAGTAAATTTGACCACCTCTGGTATGGACCATTCAGGGTCTCAGCTCCAGAAGGAAAAAATTATTTCCTACTGGAAAATATAGACGAAGAAGTCCTCCACGTCCCTGTCAACGGGTGGTATCTAAAGCATTACATGACGTAACAGTCGCCAGATTCAAAAAAAAAAAAATTAAATAAATAAATAAATTTTTGATATATATATTTGGTGTACATATATGTATTTTCGTTTAAATATTTCTTTGATTTTCTTTTTCGTTCATGAACTTTCGACACATTTCGAATAAGATTCGTATTTTCTTTTTACAGGTTTCCAGCTGCATACAAAACTAGCAGGAAAAGTAATTGCAAGACGGTGTCAGAAATAAATCGGCATAAAACAGGTGATACCTAAAGTAGTTTCATATTGCGCAAAGAAAGTGAAAGGAAAAGGTAAAAATGAGCTTTCTCAAAAACACATGTTATGAAAGACTGTTAAAGAAAACAGAGGTAACGCCATTCAAACTGCAATATCATCTAAAATGTTAGATAACAGGATTGTTTCTTGGTTTGATAATCTTTGAAAATTTTAAAATAATTTGAATGATACACTCAATCTAAAAACAATCACTCAAAGTAAACTATCCCCAAAAAATATCTACAAGAGTCAGTCTTGAATTGTTTGGCCTTTGTATTTTCAGTCAATAAATCGCTACCTGGCCTCATGTCTATCTTCAGGTCTAACTTTTAACAAGTCACCATCCTCCCGTTTCATTACGAAGGGATAAAAGTTTTTCGTTTTAAACCTCATGAGTCTCAAAATAGATCGTGGAAGGAAAGCGAGTCTTCAAAACTACTCAATCCCCTGCTAAGTGAAGGAACGTTTAGAGCGATCCTAACTTTCCTAGGTTTTTCAACGGTATCGGAGGATTAAAGCTTGCTCAAACGGGATGCCCTTTAAAAGTTATTTTCCTTTTTCTCTCTAAGAATGAAGATGTTGTGAAGGTCGAGGGAAGATTGGTACCGAGTAATCAAAGTAAGTTGACAGACCTCTAATGCAAAATATTACATAGATATCATCCCCCACCTAGTCCAAGAGACGATGAAAGGAAATTCAGAAATGATTGCCCTCGTCTCAGCATTTAAATGCATAAATATATTCCGAAGTGGTGAAAAAAAATTCAGTAAAAGGGGCCAGATAACTTCACCGGGGTACTGAACAGGCTCGCTGGCAGTGAAGCAATGTCTGAGATATTTGTAAGACTGTTATACATGAATATCACTCTACTCTGGTAACCAATGCTTTCTAAAACCTGATCCACATCCCAAATTCAGACAGGACCTCCCAATCAAAAACATATAATCTCATTCTTTTGATGCAAGCCGAGAGCCACAAGATCTATTGGGTCTCCTAGGGTTGTTTTGATTGTCTTAAAACACACCTAAATTTAGCAGCGGGAAAGAGAAAATTGTGAAAGGGACTACAGTTGTGTTTAAAAAGAGTATTTGATTTTGAAAAAACTTTTCAAGGTAAAAAACGAAGTCTTTTTCACCCTTCGATCCTCTTTTCTCGGCAACCATTTCCACCTGATTGATTTTTTGACTCCATTTATCCAATATTGGCACGTGGTCTACTGTACTTCCCGCCTCACAGGAAGGCGGGATCCCTAGTTGGAGCCTATGTTGGAGCCGCCCTTGTTTTTTTTTTTAGCCTGTCACAATTTTCATTTTGATGCTTGAAATATAAAGATGGTTTTCTTTTTCCCTCTGAGATATCGAGACCTCTAAAACTTTGTCACATGAGAAGCGACGATTATTCTGCTCTCGAAACAATTCCTACCTTTCGTAAAAATGTTTCCTCTTTCGGTTCTACTTCAGGATCTCGTTGGTCGAATACTATAATTCATGTAATTCACACGTCTCGATTCACGAAACAGCGAAGTCATTTTAAATTTTCACTCAAGACAATAACAAGGGTAAAGTTTTTCTTAACTCATGATTAGACATCGTCGGGGTTTCACGCCTCGGCGTTCGCCAAACCCAAAAATTTATTGTCGCAGTCCCGATAGCCGAGAGCGCGAGGACCTTATTTGAGTAACTCACGTAACGAAGTAAAGGCAAAAGCTAACTGTGGTAAAAATTTTATCTCGGTGTTTCGCCACTCGGCATTATATTTTCCAAAAGTTACACCGTCTAAATCCTGACTCACGAGATCACGATGCAGTTATAACGTGATTAATTAATCTTTTAATTCAAGATTATCTTTCTCTTAATTAAGTCATGTTATCGCGATCTCGTGGTTTCGCAGCTCGGCATGTAAATCTCCAAGAAACTCGTCTTCGAAACGCCGAGTCACGATATGGAGAATATAATAATTATAAGATTAATCAAGCCCCAAATCGTGATTACCTTTAATTAAACCAAAATCGATCTTCGCAGTCTCAGGAGTTGGAGACTCAAAATGTTAAAGGAAAATCCCCGATATAGCGAGTACCGAAACACAGTTAACAGCGGTAAAATCAAATTAATTAAGCTAAATAAATGAATACCCCACGCTTTAATTTTTGCACGATTTACGAGGTAGCCTTTTCATCCATGCGCCGATTGAGAGTTTAAAACCGCCAAAATTTATGACATTAATGAGGAAATAGGGTAAATCTATGAATATAGATCGGATTTTTATGGCAAGATTTATTTCTAATTATGATTTGACAAACTTATTCTGAAAGGTACCGAGTTTTCAAATATATGTAAGAGTTGTGGTTCATTATAAAAAATGCATTTCATATTACGCAGAGCTCATCACTTCTCAGTAAACTGACTTCTGTATGTATACGCAGTTCTATCGCAGAAGAGCTAAAACGCAAGCTTCAGTCATGGCTCCGCGGAAAGAAGCAAAGGCAAATGTCGAGGTTTCGGGACAAGGCCCAGATAATGTCTCCAATACTTCGCCCCGAAGTATCGACTCGGTCCCTAACTGGTCATATGTTTCAGATATGTTGCAATCAGAATTGGTGGATTATTCCGACGACTCCGACGACAATGAAAGAGATGATATAACCACCAAGTATAAAATAGTCATCCAATCCGGAATGCACAGGGTAGCAGCCAGGCCACAGTTGCTTCCATATTATGACATGATCCGATGGGCATTGGATCACGTGGACATACTGACCAGGACTATCATGAACGAGCAGAGAGTCACCGTCGAGACTTTTAGGCCAAAGCATCTGCAAACCATGTATAAGCTACCCGCGACGTCCGACCACACATATGGAACTGAGTTCTTGGAGGAATTCAAGGAGAAGGAATGCGTACAATATGATAAAACCATGTCCAGTTTGATAAAGGATTGGGTTTCAAACACTGCGAAGTTCAAAGCTGATAACCATGACATTTATTCAGTCACTTCGTTAGAACCGCAGTATAAATATGTGGCCATGATGACATGCCAGTTATATGGGAGAGAGGACACAGCGCATTTTTTCCTTGCGTGGGTGCCTCTAATGTTTCGGGTCACCGAAGGATGTTCTTTTGATTGGGCAAAGATGCTTTCAGATAGCTTGGCCAATCGGGTCACAGAGTATCGGGAGCAGAAGGAGAATGGGAAGGTGTCATCATTCTTCATGTCCACGTACATTATGGACGCAATTTGTTCTATGACAACATTTCCATTGATGAGCTGGAGTTGGACTCCGGTCGAAGACAAACCCATACATGTATATCATGAAAAACTATGGGAAAACAAAGAGGAAAATTTTTCATATGAAATTTTTAACTGGGTAATGGTGCCCCTGCACATCGCCATTTTTGGTCACCCGCCACCCCGTATCTCGAACAGCATAGTGACAAATCTGAGCAGCATAGCGGACTGGTACGTAGAGGCAGAATTTTCATACCTCAGAGTTTTCGTGGCTTCTGTTCCCCCGCATGCGCTGCCATTGTTCATTCCCGATAAGTTGGCTTGTCGCGAGGTCGCCCGGCAGACGGTAATTGGCGGTGTGAGTAAAGAGCTTAAAGGGTACTCAAAGAAGGTATGGTCGTCTTTTCCAATTCGTTTGAATTCTTATTCTTTATTATATTTTGGGCATGCCAAAGCCGAGATTGCAGCCCTGGAAGACCTAAATTTGGTCTCCATCGAATACAAGAAACACGATCCACAGAGGATCGTGAGAAATCATTTGGCTAATTGCGGGCTCAAAAGATTTGAGCATGAGAATTCGCCCTCGGATGACATTTTCCAAGGGGCAAGGTCCTATGAAGAAATTCTAGCCCGGATTCAATCCTTGGCACCCGGAGACGATGTGTTGAAGTTCAAGGAACACTGACGTAGTTGTCTTCCAGCTATGTTGCGAGGTGAGGGTCCAGGTGTTTTGGAGACAAAACAGAAGGATGCCGAAGGTTCTAAGGATGCAACTCCTTACCAGGGAAAACACCAGGACGGGGGGGAACAAACAAAGAATCTGGAAGCAGAGAAAAAGACTCCAGACCCGCCAAAGAAACAGAACCCAGAGACAGAGATAAAAACTTCAGAACCGCCAAAGAAGCAGAATCCGAAGACAGGGATAGATACTCCAGGAAAATTTGCGAAGCAGATCGGAGAACCCATCACATCAGTCACCCCGTTGCAGTCGACACAGGGAAACATCGATGCAGGATGGATTTTCAACGAAGACCTGAGGCCCATAAGAGTAGAAGAACTCCCTCCGAACGAGTTTTTCTTTGATAAAAAGAGGAAAGCGGTAGTAAAAAGGGAATTCTACCAAGAAGGAGAGTTGACTGCCAAGAAGTATAAAATTATGACAGAGGGAAAGGATAAAAAGAATGAGAAATTCGCCACTGAAATAGCAGGCACACTAGGAGCATACGCCTCGGCGAATCAATTCTCAGTGGGGCTCCTAAAAAACCAACTCAAAAGAAAAAATCGCCTAATTAAGACCCTTGAAGCCAGACTGGCCACAACAGCGGAGAATGCTAGAGATCAGGCGAGCGTGGGAATGGAGCAGGCCAGATTGGCCAATAAAAATGAAATATAAATGCTCAAAACTAAGCTTGAGCAAACACAGCTGGTGATCCGAGATGGTCAGATGCAAGCGAGTCAGCAGAGGAATTTGATCGAGCAGTTGGAGGCTAGGGTGGAGATCGCCAAGAACAGAATGATAGACATTGGGGCATTCAAATCCCAGGCGATCGAGATTCGAAGCAGAATATTTTCGGCACAACAGAATTTGTTCGCCAAGGTGGGGGTGATCCAGGAAAACTGTCTGTTGGTAAATCAGGTTTCCGAGAACTTATCGGCCAGAGAATGGGATGCAGGAGCGGCTTGGGTCGCCTTCCAAGAGGCGGTAATAGCCACGAACAACAGGGTTTCGGCGGGTACTCCCAGGTTCACCATTTCAGAGCAAACCCGAGGAAACATTTTGTTAAAGGAATGGGAGCATAACATCGTTGAAGGCAAGCAGCAAGCCCAAAAGATAACCAATTCCTTAGAGGAGGCCTTTAATTCTATAGACGGTGAGTTGTTGGGCATTGACAACGAAGGCAATGTCGAGGCGTTGATGCAAATGAATGTGGAACAGATCTCACTGGATTTGAAGGAAAAGGAAGAAAGGGATTCGATCGATATCTCTCAGATGACTACGGTGGACCTAGTCCAAGTAGATAAATGCATGATCAAACCCAGTGCGCAATTGTGTGCCATCGACATAATCGATGGACAGATGGAAGATAGGTTGCAGCAGTTAGCCCGAGAATGTTACTTCTTCGAAGCCAGCTTTCAAGCGGAACCATCGCGGCTAATATCTCAGCTGGTGGAAAGATGTATCGTCTGTACCGAGCTCACACAGTGACAAACATCTAGCACCAAGTGAAGACAGAGTAGGAGAAATGGAGCGATTGCTCTCTTCTCTGTCATAACCGAAATTTTGTGACTATTGAGATTCTACCCACTTTGTAAAATTGTATAAATATATCACAGAAATAAATAAACGAGGTTGGACCTTTTTGTGTTGATTGTAACAGAGTTTTTTACATTTGAGAAGTTAATACAAGCAAATATGAAGATTCTCAATTCCGTCATGATTGTGTTACAAGTTTGTTTCTTTGTATTTCATATTTCATTTCATTTCATATTCATAATTGATGTGCTTCGTTATACTATAGTACGACCACTACTATAGTGAATGAATTTTGGTTTTCTGTAATTATTTATTGTCTTTCCTCTACACCAGCTATCAGCGGGTGTAAGACCAATCTGCATTTTCAGAATTCTACATATATTCTCTACTACATCGGTTATTTCCTTACATTTTCCTCTTATGTTTATTCGTGAGATTCTCCCATGGTAGAAGCCTTACACTATAGACAGCTAAATGTTTTTCTCCCACCTCACACCTTTTATTAAAATACAATACAGTTACGGGAAAGAGCCTTTGATTTGCATCCCTATTTTACTCATAAAACCATAAAATCTCTTTTATTCGACCAAATCGAGATAGCATTTAATCTCTCTTTGAAGTATTTCCTACTTTTACTGTTCCTCCATGACTGTCCCTGTACCAACACAACCTAATATTGAACCCAGACTATCAGACCAAACGCATATCGCTTTAAACTTATTCGACACAATCCTTAAGACAGCTACTAACCGGGTCGAACTTGAGCATTCATGGGCAGCCATTGAAAAAGATATAACTATCCAGGAACAGTTGGAAGCTAGACAACGACAAGGTAGGAATCTTCCCTAGTTTCCTTTACCGAAGGTTTACGCTTTCCTCTTCTCCATCTATTACCCACTTTCGGATGCCTTGACACTGTACTTTTAAGCCTTAAGTATAGACTCAGGAACAACAGTTGGTATTGATGACGAAAACTATACTAAAATAATGGAAGAATTATCAAACAATAACGTGAACTCAGATAAACCAGATCTAAGTATCGACGAGAAGGGATTGCTATGATTTAAAAATAGACTTTACATACCAGATTCAGCAGGGTTAAAATTAACAATCTTGGACGAAGTGCATAAGAAGTCATATTCTGGCCACCCAGGTTACCAACAAATGATAACAGCACTTAGGAAACTATTTTATTGGCCTAATATGAAGGGCGAAACAGCGGAATACTTGGCTAGGTGCCAAGATTGTCAGCAGGTTAAGGCCGAGCACCAGCATCCAGCCAGCCTCTTACAGCCATTACCAGTACCAGAATGGAAATGGGAGACTATGTCACTCAACTTTATAACAGGTTTGCCTAAAACTCAGAAACAGAATGACTCCATCATGGTTGTAATCGATAAACCCAGTAAGTCTGCACACTTTATTCCTGTAAAGTCTACTTTTAAAGCTATAAACATTGCTGAAATATTCATGAAAGAAATCTTTAGACTGCATGGTATTCCTAAAATGGTGATTTCAGATAGAGACATAAAATTCACATCCGCTTTTTGGAAGGAATTGTTTGCAGGGCTCAATACCAACTTGAATTTTAGTACAAATTATCGTCCAAAAATGGATGGACAAACCGAAAGGACAAGCCAAATCATAGAGGATATGCTTTGCATGTACGTAAGAACAAAACCAAACAAGTGGGAGGATTATATATAGTTGGTAGAATTTGCATATAACAATGGGTACCAAACTTCAACAAAGTTGATCCCTTTCGAAGTATTGTACGGTGGAAAGTGTACTACTCCAATTAGTTGGTATAACCCAGCTGACAGACTCATGGTTGGACCAGAAATGCTCCAAGAAATGGAGAACATGGTAACAAAGGTACAACAGAACTTGAAGGAAGCACAGGACAAACAGAAGGGCTATGCAGATCTGAAAAGAAGACACTTAGAGTTTCGAGCGGGAGACCATGTAAATTTGAAGGTCAAAGCCCGAAAAAGCTCATTGAAGCTAGGAAACTGTGCCAAGATGGCACCCAGGTTCTATGGGCCCTTCGAGATAATAGCTCGAATTGGACTCGTAGCGTATCAACTTGCACTGCTAGCGAATCTAAGAATTCATAACGTATTTCATGTTTCTTTATTGAAAAAATATGTTCACGGCCCTACTCATATGATTGATTGGAACTTGGTACAGGTGGAGCCCAAAGGCGAATTCCATGTGGAGACCCTACGCATTATGGACCAGAGAGAAATAGCACTTTGGAACAGAGTCGTCACTCAGGTAAAGGTGCAATGGAAGCACTTTAGTCCTGAGGAGGCCACTTGGGAATTGGAGGGAGATTGGCGGAAATCTCATCCAATATTGTTCCAAGAAAGGAACGAACACTGAGGACAGTGTTTTATTGAAGGGGGAAAGGATGTGAAATCCCCCAAAATAAAATATTTTGGAAATTTAATTTTCTGGGAAATTATTCCGTTTTTGGTAAATTCGAATTTGGAAAAAAATTTCCATTTATGGCAATTCCGAATTTCGAATTTGTTAATTGTAATAAATTATTATGACTGTTGAGCAGAACTCTGATTTGACCCAACTAACTATTTGACAATGACGCTTGTTTAAAAACAGAATATTTTATATTGATTGCAGGAAGACAAATGGAACAACCATGTTAAAAGTAGCTGACCATGACTCCATGAATGGGGAACATGTTGGAACTTCCCCTGGGCTGATGTTTACAAGTGGAAAATTAATGATTTGGCCATTGGCAGCCCCTGAAAACTAGGGATTTAGGAAGCTGCGAAAATTCCAAGGAAGGGAAAAGACCTAGGCAAGTTACAAATAAGCATGTGTGAGGAGGCAGGAGCTACTAAGTATGCTGGGAGAGAGTCTATTTTATTTTTATTTTTCACTTATTGTTATGAACACTGGAAGGGTGTGAGGCAAGGAGAAAAAAGTGACTGAATTGAAGGACAGTAATGTAGAGGGATTTCCAAGTTCGCCCTTATGGACTCATGGTCAAGCTAGGGGGTGAATCGGGCAAGTAATCGTGGCTTCTCGGTTCTACGGTTAGGAGGAACGTGGTTGTTCCCTTTGTTTTCTCCACAATTTTAGTTCAGATATGTTACTCTAAACTCTATCTTTCTGAATGATTTTATATTGGATATATTGTACATGTTATAGCTATACAGAAAAGAGTTCTAGTATCTTTTTTTTTAATCGTATAATTGTTGTAAGTCCTTTCCTATACCTAAATATTTAGTATTCTACCTCTGTTGGATGAATTGGTTATTTTTATAGTGGGATCCTTAATGTTGGTATGCATGCAATAACCTAGATAAAGGTTGTTCGAAATTCAATGAATAGATTGTAGGATTTAGTTGTAGATTTATTTCTGGAAATCAATTTTTAAATAGAATCGAGTATGTATCAATGAACGAACAGAGCTATTATATGCATATGTATGTTTCAAACTTTAAACAGAATCGAATATGTATTAATGAACGAACAGAACTGATATATGCATATATTCCATTATGTAATTTAGTTCAAAAAGGAAAGAGAATTCATTTATATAGCACATACGCAGTTAAACTACCAACAGATACACGGTGTGCAATGGGGGTTTTGCGCAAATGATACTTTGAATCTGAAGTAAATTGGTTAAAACACAGTCAGGAATAAGATACATATATATATATATATATAT
>ML806716.1:0-16967 GCA_009831015.1 Picea engelmannii
AGAACATAAAAAGGAGGAATATGTTGAAACATGGTTGCTTGGCATGAGGAAATATTTCCAACTGCCGAATTATTCCACTCATGCAAAAGGAAGAATTGCGATGTATCAACTAAAAGGAAAATCATCCATGTGGTGGGATCAGTTTGTGCAGGTGCAACACATTAGGGAGAAAGATATTACTTGGAAGGAGTTCAAGAGGTATTTCGAGAAGAAATACCTGACTAAAAGATACTATGGTAGAAAGATGGAGTTCTTCGAACTCAAGCTAAGCAGCATGACCATTGATGAATACGAACAAAGTTTCTTGGAACTACTGAAGTATGTTCCATTCATCAAAGATGAGGCTGTCAATATTCACAGGTATCTGAGTGGACTGCCACCTTCCATGGGTGACAAGATTCAGTATGATGATCCTAAGACTATGGAAGAAACAATAAGAAGGGCTAAATGCTTATATGAACAACAAAGAGAAAATCCTACCATTCGGAAGGCTTGGGATGACTAGAGGAAGTTTAACAAGGAACAAAGGCAGAAGGGAAACAAACCTCCCTTTTTCAGAAACAGTCTTCAGGGAAAACCATCATTTAGAGAGCCGAAAATGGCTGAAGTGGGGGAACAAAGGCAGAGACAGATGCCCATTCAGTGTTGGGGTTGTAAAGGGAACCACAAGTACAGAGATTTTCCCCATAAAAATGGTAAAGCGAGAACTGTCCATACTGTTCAGCAAGCTTAAACAGTGGAGGACATGGGTAGTAGAATGCCAAGGATCTACGCAGCCTTGGAAAACAAGCAAGTTGAATTTTAGTCGCAAATGATTGAAGTGGAAGGTATGATTAACAACCAACCATTTATTATTTTAATTGATTCAGGGGCTAGCCATAGTTATGTAGATCCTAGGGTGGTGGAAATTTTTCATTTATCAAGAAGCAAGCATGAAAAGTCTTGGTTAGTGAAATTGGCTACAGGAACCAAGAGGAAAGTCATTGAGTTGATTAAGTCTTGTCCTGTGGACATGAAAGGATTGGGCACTAAGGATGAATTGAATATTCTGCCCTTAGGCTCTTATGACTGCTTAACTGGGATGGACTGGTTGGACTAGCACCATGCCCTCCTGGACTGTCGTAACAAGAATTTTACATGCCTGGATGAGGAGGGGAATCAGAAAATAGTCCAAGGTATTCCCAGAGTTGTGGCTGTTAGAGAAATCTCAACCATGCAGCTGAAAAAGTGTTACAGGAAAGGCTGTCAATTATTTGCATCTTGTGTGGAGGAAGCATCTGGAGATGAAGTCTCAAATATTGGATATCATGAGGTGCTTACTGAGTTTGAGGATGTATTCCAAGAAGTACCTGGACTACCTCCGAAGAGAGACATCGATTTTTCTATAAATTTGATGCCTGGAGCAGCTCCAGTTTCGAAATCTCCTTATAGAATGAGTACGCCAGAGCTGAAAGAGTTGAAATTGTAGCTTGAAGAGATTCTAAAGAAGAGGTACATTCGCCCCAGCGTGTCACCTTGGGGTGCCCCGGTCCTATTCATGAAGAAGAAGGACGAGACGTTGAGGTTGTGCATTGATTTCAGATAGTTGAACAAAGTAACTGTCAAGAACAAGTATCGTCTGTCGATGATCGATGATCTTTTCGATCAGTTGAAGGGTGCAAAAATATTTTTGAAGATAGATCTCATATCGAGATATCACTAGGTAAGAATAAAGGATGAGGACATTATAAAGACTGCCTTTAGAACAAGGTATGGTCATTATGAGTTCACAGTGGTTCCGTTTGGACTGTCGAACGCACCTGTTGTTTTTATGTGCTTGATGAATGGTGTATTCAGGGACTATCTAGACAAGTTTGTCATAGTCTTCCTGGATGAAATTTTGGTGTATTCCAAGTCATAGGAAGAGCACGAACAACACCTAAGGATGGTGCTGCAAGTGTAGAGAGAACACCAGTTGTATTCCAAGTTGAGAAAATGCTCATTTTATCAAAGGCTGATCCATTACTTGGGGCACATTATTTCAGAAGAAGGGATCGTTGTGGATCCTGAGAAGGCAGAGGCCATCGGAGAATGGTCAGTGCCAAGGAATGTGGTGGAATTTAGATCCTTTATGGGTCTAGTGGTCTATTATAGAAGGTTTATAGCAGGGTTCTCAAAGATATCTCACCCTATCATTTCCTTGCAAAGGAAGGAGAAAACGTTTCAGTGGACTGAAGAGTGCGAGAACAGTTTCCAGTGATTGAAGTAGCTATTAAACAACACTCCAATCTTGAGGATTGCAGATCCAAATGTGGATTTTGTAGTGTGCACAAATGTGTGTAAGGAAGGGTTGGGAGGAGTTCTCAGCCAGAATGGATTTTTAATATGTTATGAATCTAGGAAGCTAAAGAAGCATGAAAAGAATTATGCCATTCATGATTTGGAGTTGGCAACAATCATTCACGCTCTGAGGAAATGGAGACATTACCTCATGGGAAGGAGATTTGAATTGCGAACAGACCACAACGGTCTGAAATATTTGTTTGATCAACCAACCTTAAATGCTAGGCAAAGTAGGTGGTTGGAATTTCTGTGTGAATACGACCTTGATATCAAGCATATCAAGGGGAAGGAAAACAAGGTGGCTGATGCACTCAGCAGAAAAGTGCATGACTTACATGCTTCAGCCATTAGCATGTACAGGACTGATATTAAGGATAGAATTTTGGAAGCTACAAATGTTGATTTTCAGTATAGAGATTTGGTAGAAAAGCTACAACAGAGTGAAAGGTCACAGAAAGAGGAAAATTACACCTTGGAAGTTGATGGATTACTTCTGTACAAAAACAGAGTGTATATACCCAATGTCCAGGATTTGAAACTTGCTATTCTAAGAGAAATGCATAACGTGACTTATGCTGGACATCCTGGATATCAGAAGACTTTGGCAGTAGTCAAGAGCCATTACTTTTGGCCGGGTATGAAGAGAGAGATCGTTGAATACATCGCCAGATGTATGGAGTGCCATAAATTTAAGGCTGACCATAGGCACCCAGCAGGGTTGTTGTAGCCTTTACCCATTCCGGAGTGGAAGTGGGAAGTCGTAAAAATCGACTTTATTACAGGATTGCCCAGAATGAGCAAGTTGCATGATTCAATCATGGTGGTGGTGGAAAAGCTTACAAAAGCTGCCCATTTTATTCCACTAAAAACCACTCACAAGGCAGCAGATGTTGTTGATATCTTCTTAAAATAAGTGGCACGCTTGCATGGAATTCCTAAGATGATTGTGTCTGATAGGGACCCAAAATTCACCTCGAATTTCTGGAAAGAATTGTTCAAGGGATTCGAAACGAATCTGAACTTTAGTACAGTGTATCATCCTGAATCTAATGGACATACAGAGAGGGTGAACAGAGTAATAGAAGACATGCGAAGAATGTACGTTATGGACAAACCATCAAGATGGGAAGACTACCTGCACCTAGTAGAATTCGCCTACAATAATGGGTATCATGCATCATTGAAGATGATCCCATTTGAATCACTTTATGGAAGAAAGTGAAATACTCCAGTGAGCTGGGATAATCCAGCTGATAGAGCAGTAGTTGGGCCAGAGTTGCTCAAGGAGATGGAGGACCAAATGATAAAAATTAAACAAAAATTGAAAGTTGCCCAAGACATGCAGAAAAGTTATGCTGATAAGAACATAACCCATAGAGAATTCAAAGTGGGTGATCATGTTTTCTTGAAAGTGAAAACTAATAGGAGTTCCATGAAGCTAGGAAGTTGCACCAAGTTGGCAGCCATATTTTTTGGGCCATTTGATATCCTAGAAAGGATTGGGCCAGTTGCATACATGCTTGAATTACCTGCATCTATGACTGTACATAATGTGTTTCATGTTTCATTTCTTAAGAAATATATACCTGATGCTAATAATGTTATTGATTGGAATATGATTCAGGTGGAACCAGAAGGTGTCCTGCAAGTGCATCCTGTGCACATATTGGACAGGAAAAACAAACATCTCTGGAATCGAGCGATAGAGATTGTAAAGGTCCAGTGGACCTGGTACGGTCCTAAGGATGCAACATGGGAGCATGAAGATGTTATACAGGCAAAGTACCTGCATCTTTTTGAAAATTTTGAAAAGCTTGCAGATACAGTGTAAAGTTGAACTAAGGACAATGCAGAAATAAGGGGAGGGAGATTGTAATGTCCCCAAGGCCGAGCCCTAATGTAAATCACGTTGATGAAATGAATTGTAATTATTTTGTATAGGCTGGTGAGCCAAGTTATATAAGTTGGTAGGCTTACGTGATTGTTAGGCCAGAGAGCCTAAGTGTTGAAGGCCAAGAGCCTGATTTTGTACATGTATCTATGCAGAACATTAATAAAAATATAAACACCGCTGCGTGCAGATCGACCACAATGAATGAGTGATGGGGGACTAATCTTCCATAGAGTAGGCAAGGGATTAGGGGCTGGAAGGAGGGAAGAGGGGCTAAGTGTTGAGCCTAGGGGCTTAAGTCCTTGGGAATAATATTTTAATATTATTCCAAAAGACATGTGAATTATATGTTTGTATCCTAAGTTCCTGGCAGGGGGGAAACATGTGCAAAGGGGATGCATGCTGATGGAATGCATGCAATTTCATGGGTTATAAGTGTCAACCTAGGTGCATGCAAATAAAACGACTAAGATGAGTCGTGATGGGGGATCTTTTCCCATTCCACCATCGACCGTCTGAAGGGGGAGCTCGTCTGACCTCTGCAAGATATCCTCATGCAATTATGAAACTGTGGGAAAATCCTGTGTTGATTTCGGGGATATCCTGTGTTTGTTTCTGAAAAGGCAGTACACCCCCTATTCTGAACCATGGAGTCTGTGTTCATCCCCTGCGTGGAATTCTTGTCACGTGTCCCTGAGAACCAGAGCGTGAGTCTATCCCGTGATTGTTGATCTTGTTTGGGAAACCTGTGTCTGTTTTCCCAGTTGGTTGTTGTGTCCATGCAGTGTTGGACTGCGCGTGGCTTACTGGCCACTGTGAGTCCATTCTGAGCCTGTGTGTAACCTCTCTCCAGGTGAGGGAGGTGATTGTTGTTGGAAGAGGCAGGTTTTCAGGCCTGCGAGCAACTCCCTCCAGGTGAGAGAGTTTTTGGGAAGTGGTTTCTCTAAGAGAGAGTCCAACACCAGATTCGGGCTCTGAGATTTCCTGATCTGGCCTGTTACCGAGACCCGGAGAGGGAGGTGTAGCACTGCTGGACTGTTCTTGTGAAGGTGTATACTCCCGGGTGGAACAAGCATGTGGGGAATGAGAGTCTGTGAGTAGTGGGTGTAAGAAGGCATCCTAGGAAGAATCCTTCCAGTCATTCTGTGCAATTTTCCCTATAACCTCAGCCTAGCCTAGGATTCCTTGCCTTGGGGTGGATCTTAGTCCCAACTCAGGGGTGACCCACTGCTGATCTTGATGAGAAGTATGGTCTAAGGCTAGGAGGTTCATGGAAGGCCTGCACCTGGTTGGTGGAATTACCACAGTATCAAGATGAGTACAAGATGATGTTTTAACTATGTTTTGCATGTCTGTGTATTTATATTTATCATGTATTCTATTGTGCATATGAAATAATGTTAATTCCATGGATTTATTATGTTAGCAGTAATTTGATGATGACCCTGAGTTTAAATGTGTTTCATTTGTTTAAAATGCATGTTATTCTCATTAATTTTGGAATGTTGACAGTAGTTCTCTGTTGACTGTAATTGAGTATGATATTGTTATTTCGTGAAGTAGCGCCATTCCGGCATTGGAAGGGAGAGTTACACCTCTCAGGTTGGAAGGGGCAGCTTCTAATCACAAGTGGTTCGTGTTTATCTCATAATTTACTTGCACTCAACCCAAATCAAGTTCTGAATGATAACTTATTTTTTCATTTAAAATGTGCTAAGGCTTGGCTCTGTTACAACTTAGAACCAACTCTTGCGACAACATTTTCTGGCATCGTTTTCGGGGACAGAGGAACGAAGTTATCTTCCCTGGTATATGACAAAAAGTTTATATCTATTTCTTGATGGTGAACAAGGGATAGGCATTCAATTGGTTGTAATCATTCACCGAGCGACTCCTTGGTTCAAAGACTCTACATGATTCACTGGTGACTCCACTGGTCTCAAAATGTCGTATTCGTTCGCCGCTCGGATTGCTTCAAGGTTTTCTCCTCTGGACTTTACAAATGTTTATGGTTTTCCAAACACTGTTCTAGACATTAAATTTTGGGAAGATGTCCTTCCTAAAATTGAAGAATATGCGGACGACAATCCCGCTCAACACATGTTTGAATTCCACAAGCTCATGGATGAATTAAATATACATCATGAAGATGTCCTCTTGAAATTGTTTATGTTTTCGTTGGAAAGAGATGCTAGACTCTGGTATAAATGTTTACCTCATTCCAATATTCCTTCATTGAAATATTTTCACATACTTTTTCATCAACATTGTAAAAGAATCTATTCAACTGAAATAATTTTTGAAGATTGTTGTAATATAAAATTCATAAGACAAACAGATCGAACACATAGTCTTGAAGAGGAGGAAGGAATATCAGAAATTTCTCACGTCGATGAAGATAATCAGTATGAAGAAGAGTTGGTTGATAAAAAAGTAGGATATGATAGCTCTTGTGATCACATTCAAGAAGAAGATATTCAGCATCATGGTCAACCGACAGAATAGAAAGAAAACAATAGTTGCTTGATCCAGAAATTGCATAGACCACCTCCTCCTTTAACAGAATAAGAGATAGATCTAATCCTGAACAGTCATGTTGCAACCCCTGCTTACACAGATCTGCAGCATCCACACAGTCTTGAATATCTTATAGACTCTGTTTTGTTTCGTGAAAAAGAGGTGGTTGTCATGTTTAACCATCCTAAAGAATGTTTGGTGTTCGAGGATGATGTAAAGGTTGTTGATGATGAAGAAGACAGAAAATATTTTTCGAAATCTGTTTCAAGATCAGATTGTTGATTTTTCAATGCAGAAACCTTCAGGATTTTATTCTGATTTTGCAGTATTCGATAAATATAGTGATGGTGAAGAGGATTTTAAATATTTGTTGCCTAATGAAATTTCATCAAATCCTATTTATCAACTAAGAGATGATCAAAAAAGTATGAATGCTATGGTTGAAAATAGATATGAATATGTTGTTCAAGAGTCCAATGAAGATCCTTTTAACTTTGATACATCCTCTAAAGATATCATTGTTGGAGAGGGTGATAAGAAAGTGTTTCATGATGCATATTTTCAGACTCGGTTTTTTATCATTATCAAGACAGTAATGTAGGAAATGAAGAACATATCTCTTCTTCTCTCTTAAAAATTGTCAATTGTAATAGGCCAGCATATCATAGTGATGAATTCAGATTACAGGGATATGATGAAAGAGAGAAGGCAGGTGCAGATCAGCAGTTGATCATGCATGTTTCCCCAACAAATATTGAGCAGTCCACATTTAACATTCAGATCAGTAAAGGCAACAAGCAAAAACATTTCAGTCAGTTAGAACAACAACAAAATGAGGTATTTCTAAGTGACTTTTATGATACAGTAGTAGTTTATATGGAGTCAAAATGGGGGAATGAATTTTTTATTTCTAACTTCTTGAAGTCTGAATTGCAAAACTATAAGTACCTGCTCCCAGGGCATGTTTTGGAATTTGAAGTTGCTCTTGTCATTTTTCTGCTCAAATATGGAAGCATAATTAAGTTGGTTAGTCAGATACACGCTTGGTTGATTTGGAAGTTTTCCTATACTTGAAAAAATAGTGATATCAATTAGAGTAGGTGATGTATATAAATAAGCTTGACTTTGAGCATTAGAGTACAACAGTGGTTTTAAGTATGTTTCTAGTTCAGTTTGGCATCCTGTATGGTTTTGATTTAAGACACTATGACTCCATAGCCCAATGAATGCATAAGTAGTTTTTTGTTTCGGAAAGGTGCAAGTAAAGCGATAGAGTTCAGAGTTTGATAAGGATGATTTCAGGTCGCCCAATGGATGAAGGTACGTGGTCTAATGTTCTTGGAGCTTTGCAGGAAAGCACCATCCCTAGATGGAGCCTCTGTTGTACCAAATATTGAAATTTTAGCTTTTGGTAACTTAGGAGAGAAAAAAATTATAGTGTTTAACTACTGAAAGTCTAGATATGAGAAAACAACCATATTTTTGTCACGTGCATCAATGAATGTTCTCTACCTGTCATCTTCAGTCAAATAACATCGAAATCAGCCCCAAATGCCACAGCATTATAACAGTCATAAGCCAACTCACGAAAAATCCAAAGACGGGTTTCACATGAGAATCAAAGAAATGTACCATATGTTCGAGCGTTGAGTCACAAGGAGAATGAATGGAAGCATTCCAAACGACCGCATACACCGAGCATTAAACCACATGGAGAAAATTCTCACGAGTCCAGGTTTTTTGTCGTCGGGGGTTTGGCCGACGTAGATATTTTAATAACTACATCCTCGATCCCCAAATTTACTAAAGTATTAAAGCATAAGCCGAGCCAAATAAATATTAAGAAAGATTAACGTTAATAAATCTCATCACAATTTAGCGATTCAAGATTTCTCACGTCAAGTATTATCGAAGTCCCGACACTTAAATCCATGAAAGGTTAAATATTAATTGCTAATCCTGATTAATTAAGAGATTAAAACAAATGATTACCGTATAACTAATCCCATCGCGATTTCGTGATTCAGGATTCCTTGCATGTCATAACTCTTGAGGACATTATACCCGAAACTTGAAGGCCCGAAAGAGTGCAATGTAAAATCCGAATTCTATTTCATGGATTTGGCCATCGTAGATTTGGCCGACGTGGATATTTTAATAACCATTGTTTTGTTTCCTCGAATCCCGAAGGCCTGAAATCGGGACTCTAGTCATATGCAAAAAACTGCCTTGGGAGAAAACCATTTTTCTCATCCTTGGAGAGGTCATTTTCCGCATTCGAATAGTCGATAGACATCCACAGATCCTAATATTTCCATTGGTGTCTTCATAATTTCATTTGGAGCTTGGGAAGGCAGCCAAAATTCCCCCGCAAGATGAGGTTCATTTTCAGAAATGTGGCATGATTTTTACTATGTTGAGTCATCATTTTCAAATGATGATTCTGAGCGACTGGAGGATCATTTTGAGAAAAGGTTGGAGGATTTTGTGCCTAACACATCCGATATCATTAGCCTCTCTCAGTTTTCCTAAATTTGTCACAGATTGGGAGAATCGAATCCATCTCTGAGCCCTAATTTTCAGATTTCATATTTTCCTGTTTTGACACATGTTTGTTAAATGCAGATTTGGGGAAAATGAAAAGGGGTCTCAGGGAAATGAGAGAGATTTTTGCTAAAAATAAACAGATGCACAAAATCCTCTTTCATTTTATACACATCTATCGCTATTCGAGAGATACAGATCCATAACCGCAGCCCTAGTTTTCAGCAGTTTGGCCCATTTTCTATGGCAGAAAGTTTCAACAATTGGTTGTAACCGTTGTTATCTTTTAGATTAGAGAGGATTTCGACCTCAATACATATATGAGGCATATTTGTAAAGAAGAGGGAAAGTATTACTCCTGGGACTGTAATCTTTTGCTTTCATGTTTAATATAAGAGTACAGAGTCATTTTCGATCTACAACAAAGATTATTGCAATGTTGGTTACAAGGTTTGTCGATTACTCAGTTTTCATACTATTCCATTCACTTTTTCTTCCTGATTTGTAACATGTGTTTTCAATGGAATTCATATGTTTGTTAGATTCTCTATTGCAAGACATGTTATAGGTTATTTCTTCCAGAGATCTGAAGGTTCAAAATTCATCCTTTGCTAGATGCTCTATCCCAACGATCTCTTTCCATTGATTTATGCTTGGAATTCACTCATTGATAAGTGCTCCTTTAATTTTGATATGTTTTCTCTTTATCCTATTGCCATACTTTTTATAAATCCTTCCCTCTATATTCAGCTTCTATATTGCCTGTTCTCCATGGATTTCCATTTCCAAAACACTCTTATTACTTGCTTGATCATTTGACTCCATGCCCAATGGACTACTTTCCGGTCCAACCCATCAACCCTAAAAACCTCAAAAAAATATGTTACCCATAGATATACCCACTGTTAATCTTATTGAACATCCTATCATGACATATATTTGAGATATCCCTCTCGGGTTGGAAGGGGTGGCTTCTAATCAAAAGTGGTTTTTGGTTATCTCGGAATTTACTTGCACGCAACCCAAATCAAGTTCTGAATGATAACATATTTTTTCATTTAAAAGGTGTTAAGGCTTGGCTTTGTTACAACCTAGAACCAACTCTTGCGACAACACCTACAATCTCTTCATGTCCTATGCCATTTTGATGTGTTCTATGACTGTCATTGTCTTTTGCTTCTGCTTTAGATCTTGGATCGTTGTGTTGATCATGTCTTCTTACTTATCCCACTTTTGGACCTGTTGATCCTCCTCTAACTTAGTCCACATCTGCGTTGTTTTATCGCAGTTGCGTTTTTGCTTCCTGCTTCATTTTCTCCTTCACTGTTGGTGGATTGGTTGGGATGATCTGTTCTCATATATTCTCTGTATCCTTCTGATATTGATCGATTGCCTGCGCAATCCAATGAATATTTTCTGCTACTGTGATTGTATCTCTTTGCACGGCCTATGGAATCTTCTCGTAAGTTCCTGCCACTTTCTTCTCCAATCCTTTTATGTGCTCCCTTTCCTCCTAGTTCTTAGATTTAGCCTTCTCATAGACTATTTCCAGACCATCCCACTTATTTGTTTCTATCTTCAATTTGACTAAGTCTTTGTGTGCATGAGACTACACCTCATGGTTTATGATAACCTGCAACTTGTGTAGTGCCCTGGTTAGCATCCGCGTCAACACCAGTTGGATTTGGATTAAATCCTTCAGAGGTGTCTACCCCACAATATCATCCATGCACAACACACTAGGTGTGATGTGGAATGTTGCGTTCGGGTGCAGTAATGGATGGATTGGATCTCATTCTTATACTTCCATTCTTTCCTCCATCTGCGGTGCTGATGGTTTTGTTCCCCTACTGCTTGATGTCTACGCTTCCCCGATTTGATTGAGAATTTGTCGCATGTCTGTCAATTCCTCTTGCATCCTATCCTTATGGTGCAAAACATGGTCAAAATATTCGGATAGACAATCCTAGACCATTCGAGCTATCATTTCTCCATCGTCATCTGTGATCGTATACTCTGGCGGTGTTCTTTGTGCCTTTTTTTTTCTTGTGCACGCCTCCTATCTGCATGGTTGTCCTCTTGTTTCCCCCTGGTTTCTGTGGGTTGGGACTTGTTGTGGTCTCTTGCATGGGCTCGATCTGTTGTTGTTGCTCCTTGGTCGGCTGCATCTTATCCTTCTTCCCATTCTGGGTCCCTATCTTCATTGGCCCTTCATTTGTCTATGTTGTTTTTCCCTGGCCTGTTCTTCGTCTCTTAGTCACTTGGATTTCATTTGGCTAGGTTTCTCCCTACCCTGCCTCTTCTTCTGTTGTTCTTTCCAACAATTCTTGGGTGAGGACTGGAATCTTTCACTCATCATCCCATTCACTGATGACCATGTCGATGTCTCCCTCTGTGATAAAATAGCGCATCTATAGCCATTGTTTATCAACATCCTTCCTTGCCTATATCCACATTGTATGTCGTGTGTCCTGGAAGTTAGCGATGCCTTTATACCGCATGACGGCCTCTGGTGTTATTCTCCACCTTTTGGAGATGGCTTCATGTAGGTCGTGTAGGTATCCTTCAAAGATGGACCCGCTCCTCCTTTTTCTCCTAGCATCTAGCCTGGATCTAACAAACAAATATCTTTCTCCCTAATTTGGTTTGGGTCTAGTACAAAAAAATGCATACCTTGGATCTTTCCATCCCATGAAGGTTATTAATGTGATCAGCCATGAGTAGTGAAAATTTGTTCCTAGATCCTACGCATCCTTGCAGTCATCCAGGAATAAGTTCAAGAGGTATGGTGCCCAGCTCACTGTGGTGCCTTCTGCGAAATGAGCGAAAACTACAACAACCCCAGCTAGGACTTCCTCCCTACGGAATTTTCTTAGCAGCTTGCACGCTAAGATTTGTGTGCCCAATTGTGTTGCGACATCGTTGATCTTCTTGATAATGATCCCTCTTTTCCCCCTGTCGGTGCCATAATTTTTCTTCATCTCTTATACTAATGCCTTCTCCCTGGATTTGTCATCCAGAAACTGTGTGGAATCCATGCCCCGAGATGGAAATCTTGTTATACTTGCAATAAGCTCTATGTTTATCAAGACGATCTTGTCCAACCAGATGTCTCTGACATGCGTGACTGCTAACAATTTTTTGACGCACGTGTTTGCGTACTAACCTCTACCAAAACGTGGTAGGTCTACCAGTCCTAAAATTCCTATCTTCTCCAACCTGGTTTTCCATTGGAGTGGTTGATTAATTAGTTCCCTAAACGGATTCATGCTCAACATCTCCATGTACACTCTCTTTGAAAGTTCCAAAAACTTGTCTTCATCTACTACATCGTGGTCCGAGTATTTGAGCTTCCCTATATTATCCAGCAAGTCTAGTCCTACTTGTACCCCATTTGGTATATGCGGTAGAATAATTTTTGTGACAGGTTTCTTGTGAGGTGACCTGGGTATTTGTATATTGTCTTTCTTCGGTAGTGGTGGCTGGCTCAAAGTTCCAATGACTTCCCGTTGTTCCTCAGTATACCATTCCTTCCGACCCGTGACATCTTCGACCGTTCCTTCGGGTGGGTGGTCTAATATGGTCGTTTGAGACTCGTCTGGCTCAAGTGTTGCGTCTAGATTCGGTTACGTTCCATTGAATTTTGGAGCTACTTTAGGGTTTCTGTATCTTGGTTCGACTACTCCTATACCTATATCGGTATATATATACTCGTGCCCTCTGGTGTTGACTGTTGGTTTTCTTCCACTATCGGTGTGGGGTTCACCGGTGTTGTGTCTGCAGATGGGATTTCGTCGACATTGACAATCTCCAGCAACTGTTGTTCACCTTATTCCTCATGTACTCGTGATCTGGTCTGAACTCTAGTTTTCCTAGCAGTCTTGCTCGCTTCTACTTGCTTGGGTGGTGCCATGGCGATGAATTTCAATCATTTGTTGAATTTGAACAGTCTATGTGATCTCTGTGAACTTACTATGTGCTCTATAGCCTCTATCACTCTCTGTCTATTCTCTTTTCACGAATAGACTGTTTGCTCTGGAATCCGTGTGTTATATGGGTTTCCCATGAATCTTTTCGAGGACGATTCCTTAATTATGGTTTTAATGCACCTTAACTATGGGTTCAATGCACCTCCAACGGTTTCATACTTTCCATTACTCTTCTTTTCCATCTCCAGTTGGTGCGATTAATGTGGCATCCCATCGGTCCTTGCCTTCCTTTAATTCCTCCTATTGATGTCTCGTCGTTCTTCTTTTTTCGACTTTCCTTTTCCTACTTGTTTCCCTTTGTATGTGACCATTGTCCTTCTCCTTGCCAAATTGTGTTCCTAAGTGTGCGTGTTTTTTTTTGTTTTTTTTTTACTGTACAGTGGATGGTCGATTGTCCTTGTACAGCTTCAGTCGGCTCCCATTGATCGTCCCTCTGAGTTTTGCACCTAATAAATCTATTAACTATACAGTTCCTCCATCTGTGACAAATTTTACTTCATACGGTCCTAACCAATGCATTCTGATCTTTCCTGGGTGCTGAAACGATTTGTTTTCATACATCAGTATGAGATCTCCTTCCTTGAAAGTTTTCTTCTTTATGTGTCTATCATGCCAGGCTTTGTCTCTTGATTTATGAACTTGTTGGTGGAATCCTTCTAGGATCCACTCTTCCTCCATGGTCATTAACTAATCCAGACTCTCTTGTACTACACCTCATTCTTTCATTTGGGTAATTATTGCTATGCGCAAGCTTGGTACTAGAAATTCTAATGGCACCACTGCTTCTTGTCCATAAACTAGTTTAAATGGTGTGTGCCTTGTCAATTTTTTGCACGTATTCTTGTAGGCCCATAATACTGCTGGTACTTTGAGGTCCCAGTCATCCCTGTTGACATTACAGATCTTTGTCAGTGCGTTCTCCAGGATTTTGTTAAATTCTTCTACTGTTCCATTTGCATGTGGGTGATATGGTGTGCTCTTCTGATGATGGAATTAAAACTCTTCAGTCATAGCATTGATGGTGTTTCTTATGAAGTGTGTGCCTTGGTCACTAATCAAAAATCTTGGGCATCCAAATCGAGTGATTACTTTCTCAAATAAAAAATGCACTGTTGTTTTTGTGTTGCAATCCTTCACTGGTGCGGCTTTCGCCCATCTTGTTAGGTATTTTGTCGCGGTGATAATGTACCTAGTGCATGTTCCTTTTGTTGGTGGGTTGATCGATCCCACAAAGTCTATTTCCCACTTATCGAATGCCTGGAGTGTTACCTGTGGTCGTAATGGCATCTCGTCCCTTCTATTGGGTTTGCCTACCCTTTGACAGACATCGCATCTTTGACAATACGCCTTTGAGTCTCTGTGAATCATTGGCCACCATAGTCCTGTGTGCAATACCTTCTGCGTGTTAGATTTACCTATGTAATGTCCTCCCGCTATTCCCTCATGGGATTCTTCTAAAACCTATGGTATTTCGTGTTCTAACACATACCTTCGCAAGATGCTATTTGCACCCATTTTGTATAGGTGTCCTGCAATCAGTTGATAGTCGACAACATGGACTACCAAGTTTTTCTTCTACGTGGTGTTATATTCTTGCGGTGCAGTACCTTTTCTCAAGTACTAAATGATATCTACGAAGTATTCATCAGTGATATGGACTGAGAATAGTTGTTCATATGGAAATTTGTTTTCTAAATTCGTAGGTTCTTCTCCATTTGCGACCCTTGATAGGTGGTCAGGTATTGCATTCAATTTTCTTGGTTTGACAATTGCTTCAAAGTCAAATTCTTTAAATAGGAGTAACCATCGACATATTATCCCCCCCAACACTGGCTTTTTGACTAGATATTTTAGGGTTGAGTGATATGTGAACATCTTAAAGTGTTTCCCCAATAAGTAATGTCTGAACTTTTGCAGTGCGTAGACCATAGCTAGGCCTTCCCTTTATGTAGTGTTATAGTTCTTCTCTGATTCTGACAACTTCCTTCTTGCAAATGTTATTGGACGATCCAAGTGCCCCGCTCCTGGCTGTGCCAAGATAGCTCCAAGTGGTATGGTTGATGCATCTACATGGACGTGGAATGTCTTCTCCCAATCTGGAAAGACTAATATTGGTGTGGTGACCATCTTTTCCGTTAGGGTATCCAGACCATGTTGACACTCGTCGTTCCACTGAAACTTTGTGTCCTTTCTTAGCAGTTTTTCCATTGATGCAGTAATCTGCGCGTACCCTTTGATAAATTTCTTGTATTATCTCATGTGTCCCAATGTCGTTCTTAGCTGACGGACTTTTTTTTGGTGGTGGTAAGTTGACAATTACCGCAATATTTGTGGGATATACAAGTAACCCTTGTTTGCATGCTAGATGGCCCAATAGTATCCCAAACGGTGTTCCAAATATGCATTTTTTTATGTTCAATGATATCTGACACTGTCTGCATCTTTCCAACATTAGCCATAAGACTTCTACATGGTCTTTCAACAAACTATAGACTGTCCAATCATCCAGGTATACTTCGAGAAACTGGTGGATGAATTCCTTAAACGCATCAATGACTACTCTGGAAAATATTTTTGGTGAATTCTTCAATCCAAATGGCATGATTGTGTACTGATAAGATCCCCATTATGTCACAAACATGTTCTTCTATCTGTCTTATTGTGTTATCTTGATATGATGATAGCCTGAGAATCCATTAGTGAATGAGTAGGCTTTGTGTCCTCCTACATTTTCTAACACTTCGTCTGTGAAAGGTGTAGGGAATGGGTTATGTAGGCATGCACCGTTCAACTTTGTCAAGTCGACACATATCCTTATCCCTCCTTGTTTCTTGTCTTGTACTACCATCGAGCTTATCCATTCTGATTCTTCGACTGGTTCTATGATGTTGGCTTCGAGCATCCTGTCGATCTCAGCTTTGAATTTCTTCTTATATATTGGGTTCAGTCTATATGGTCATTGTCTGATCGATCTTGCTTCATGTATGAGTGGTATATTCATTTCTCCTAGCTCTCCAGCTATACCCTTCATCTCTGTATATGTTGTGGGAAACAAGTCACTGTATTCGCGCAATAACTTTGTTATGCTTTCCATTGTTTGATCATCCCAGTAATCTCCAATGTTGGCCATCTTGGGGTGCTCAATTGTCCCAATGTTGAATTTATTTACTTTGATCGACGCAGAAATGACTTCTGATTCTATGGGTGGTCCTTCCACATATATTTCACCTTCCGCTTCTCCAATCTAAATATCACGTGGATCGTCTTCATCTGGTGCTTCCTCTTGCACATGGTAACAGAACAACAGTTCCTTGACTGCTTGTTTATTCCACTGTTTCTCTTCTGTGATAAGTTCTACTTCTATTTATTTGATGAATATTACTCTTATATGTTTGAGAGTCACATCTATGTTGGGGTTCTCATTCTTGAATGATAACGTGACTGTAAAATTATGTTGTCATGTCATCCAGGTCGTAGTTCCTTTGCGCAATTCCTGGTCTATATACCAATTCACTGGTATTCCCTCTAAAGTGTGTATAAAATGATGAGGCCATTCCTCTAGGGGTTTCATTTTCCAAAGAATTCTACACTTCTCCAAGTGTTCCGTTGGTGCCCTTATTCCATCATACTTCTGTTGTTTGTTGTTTTTTTGTTCTGCGTCAAACCTTATGCGCAGTAACCGATTACATTGGTACCAATCTGTG
>ML806716.1:17067-34033 GCA_009831015.1 Picea engelmannii
AGAACATAAAAAGGAGGAATATGTTGAAACATGGTTGCTTGGCATGAGGAAATATTTCCAACTGCCGAATTATTCCACTCATGCAAAAGGAAGAATTGCGATGTATCAACTAAAAGGAAAATCATCCATGTGGTGGGATCAGTTTGTGCAGGTGCAACACATTAGGGAGAAAGATATTACTTGGAAGGAGTTCAAGAGGTATTTCGAGAAGAAATACCTGACTAAAAGATACTATGGTAGAAAGATGGAGTTCTTCGAACTCAAGCTAAGCAGCATGACCATTGATGAATACGAACAAAGTTTCTTGGAACTACTGAAGTATGTTCCATTCATCAAAGATGAGGCTGTCAATATTCACAGGTATCTGAGTGGACTGCCACCTTCCATGGGTGACAAGATTCAGTATGATGATCCTAAGACTATGGAAGAAACAATAAGAAGGGCTAAATGCTTATATGAACAACAAAGAGAAAATCCTACCATTCGGAAGGCTTGGGATGACTAGAGGAAGTTTAACAAGGAACAAAGGCAGAAGGGAAACAAACCTCCCTTTTTCAGAAACAGTCTTCAGGGAAAACCATCATTTAGAGAGCCGAAAATGGCTGAAGTGGGGGAACAAAGGCAGAGACAGATGCCCATTCAGTGTTGGGGTTGTAAAGGGAACCACAAGTACAGAGATTTTCCCCATAAAAATGGTAAAGCGAGAACTGTCCATACTGTTCAGCAAGCTTAAACAGTGGAGGACATGGGTAGTAGAATGCCAAGGATCTACGCAGCCTTGGAAAACAAGCAAGTTGAATTTTAGTCGCAAATGATTGAAGTGGAAGGTATGATTAACAACCAACCATTTATTATTTTAATTGATTCAGGGGCTAGCCATAGTTATGTAGATCCTAGGGTGGTGGAAATTTTTCATTTATCAAGAAGCAAGCATGAAAAGTCTTGGTTAGTGAAATTGGCTACAGGAACCAAGAGGAAAGTCATTGAGTTGATTAAGTCTTGTCCTGTGGACATGAAAGGATTGGGCACTAAGGATGAATTGAATATTCTGCCCTTAGGCTCTTATGACTGCTTAACTGGGATGGACTGGTTGGACTAGCACCATGCCCTCCTGGACTGTCGTAACAAGAATTTTACATGCCTGGATGAGGAGGGGAATCAGAAAATAGTCCAAGGTATTCCCAGAGTTGTGGCTGTTAGAGAAATCTCAACCATGCAGCTGAAAAAGTGTTACAGGAAAGGCTGTCAATTATTTGCATCTTGTGTGGAGGAAGCATCTGGAGATGAAGTCTCAAATATTGGATATCATGAGGTGCTTACTGAGTTTGAGGATGTATTCCAAGAAGTACCTGGACTACCTCCGAAGAGAGACATCGATTTTTCTATAAATTTGATGCCTGGAGCAGCTCCAGTTTCGAAATCTCCTTATAGAATGAGTACGCCAGAGCTGAAAGAGTTGAAATTGTAGCTTGAAGAGATTCTAAAGAAGAGGTACATTCGCCCCAGCGTGTCACCTTGGGGTGCCCCGGTCCTATTCATGAAGAAGAAGGACGAGACGTTGAGGTTGTGCATTGATTTCAGATAGTTGAACAAAGTAACTGTCAAGAACAAGTATCGTCTGTCGATGATCGATGATCTTTTCGATCAGTTGAAGGGTGCAAAAATATTTTTGAAGATAGATCTCATATCGAGATATCACTAGGTAAGAATAAAGGATGAGGACATTATAAAGACTGCCTTTAGAACAAGGTATGGTCATTATGAGTTCACAGTGGTTCCGTTTGGACTGTCGAACGCACCTGTTGTTTTTATGTGCTTGATGAATGGTGTATTCAGGGACTATCTAGACAAGTTTGTCATAGTCTTCCTGGATGAAATTTTGGTGTATTCCAAGTCATAGGAAGAGCACGAACAACACCTAAGGATGGTGCTGCAAGTGTAGAGAGAACACCAGTTGTATTCCAAGTTGAGAAAATGCTCATTTTATCAAAGGCTGATCCATTACTTGGGGCACATTATTTCAGAAGAAGGGATCGTTGTGGATCCTGAGAAGGCAGAGGCCATCGGAGAATGGTCAGTGCCAAGGAATGTGGTGGAATTTAGATCCTTTATGGGTCTAGTGGTCTATTATAGAAGGTTTATAGCAGGGTTCTCAAAGATATCTCACCCTATCATTTCCTTGCAAAGGAAGGAGAAAACGTTTCAGTGGACTGAAGAGTGCGAGAACAGTTTCCAGTGATTGAAGTAGCTATTAAACAACACTCCAATCTTGAGGATTGCAGATCCAAATGTGGATTTTGTAGTGTGCACAAATGTGTGTAAGGAAGGGTTGGGAGGAGTTCTCAGCCAGAATGGATTTTTAATATGTTATGAATCTAGGAAGCTAAAGAAGCATGAAAAGAATTATGCCATTCATGATTTGGAGTTGGCAACAATCATTCACGCTCTGAGGAAATGGAGACATTACCTCATGGGAAGGAGATTTGAATTGCGAACAGACCACAACGGTCTGAAATATTTGTTTGATCAACCAACCTTAAATGCTAGGCAAAGTAGGTGGTTGGAATTTCTGTGTGAATACGACCTTGATATCAAGCATATCAAGGGGAAGGAAAACAAGGTGGCTGATGCACTCAGCAGAAAAGTGCATGACTTACATGCTTCAGCCATTAGCATGTACAGGACTGATATTAAGGATAGAATTTTGGAAGCTACAAATGTTGATTTTCAGTATAGAGATTTGGTAGAAAAGCTACAACAGAGTGAAAGGTCACAGAAAGAGGAAAATTACACCTTGGAAGTTGATGGATTACTTCTGTACAAAAACAGAGTGTATATACCCAATGTCCAGGATTTGAAACTTGCTATTCTAAGAGAAATGCATAACGTGACTTATGCTGGACATCCTGGATATCAGAAGACTTTGGCAGTAGTCAAGAGCCATTACTTTTGGCCGGGTATGAAGAGAGAGATCGTTGAATACATCGCCAGATGTATGGAGTGCCATAAATTTAAGGCTGACCATAGGCACCCAGCAGGGTTGTTGTAGCCTTTACCCATTCCGGAGTGGAAGTGGGAAGTCGTAAAAATCGACTTTATTACAGGATTGCCCAGAATGAGCAAGTTGCATGATTCAATCATGGTGGTGGTGGAAAAGCTTACAAAAGCTGCCCATTTTATTCCACTAAAAACCACTCACAAGGCAGCAGATGTTGTTGATATCTTCTTAAAATAAGTGGCACGCTTGCATGGAATTCCTAAGATGATTGTGTCTGATAGGGACCCAAAATTCACCTCGAATTTCTGGAAAGAATTGTTCAAGGGATTCGAAACGAATCTGAACTTTAGTACAGTGTATCATCCTGAATCTAATGGACATACAGAGAGGGTGAACAGAGTAATAGAAGACATGCGAAGAATGTACGTTATGGACAAACCATCAAGATGGGAAGACTACCTGCACCTAGTAGAATTCGCCTACAATAATGGGTATCATGCATCATTGAAGATGATCCCATTTGAATCACTTTATGGAAGAAAGTGAAATACTCCAGTGAGCTGGGATAATCCAGCTGATAGAGCAGTAGTTGGGCCAGAGTTGCTCAAGGAGATGGAGGACCAAATGATAAAAATTAAACAAAAATTGAAAGTTGCCCAAGACATGCAGAAAAGTTATGCTGATAAGAACATAACCCATAGAGAATTCAAAGTGGGTGATCATGTTTTCTTGAAAGTGAAAACTAATAGGAGTTCCATGAAGCTAGGAAGTTGCACCAAGTTGGCAGCCATATTTTTTGGGCCATTTGATATCCTAGAAAGGATTGGGCCAGTTGCATACATGCTTGAATTACCTGCATCTATGACTGTACATAATGTGTTTCATGTTTCATTTCTTAAGAAATATATACCTGATGCTAATAATGTTATTGATTGGAATATGATTCAGGTGGAACCAGAAGGTGTCCTGCAAGTGCATCCTGTGCACATATTGGACAGGAAAAACAAACATCTCTGGAATCGAGCGATAGAGATTGTAAAGGTCCAGTGGACCTGGTACGGTCCTAAGGATGCAACATGGGAGCATGAAGATGTTATACAGGCAAAGTACCTGCATCTTTTTGAAAATTTTGAAAAGCTTGCAGATACAGTGTAAAGTTGAACTAAGGACAATGCAGAAATAAGGGGAGGGAGATTGTAATGTCCCCAAGGCCGAGCCCTAATGTAAATCACGTTGATGAAATGAATTGTAATTATTTTGTATAGGCTGGTGAGCCAAGTTATATAAGTTGGTAGGCTTACGTGATTGTTAGGCCAGAGAGCCTAAGTGTTGAAGGCCAAGAGCCTGATTTTGTACATGTATCTATGCAGAACATTAATAAAAATATAAACACCGCTGCGTGCAGATCGACCACAATGAATGAGTGATGGGGGACTAATCTTCCATAGAGTAGGCAAGGGATTAGGGGCTGGAAGGAGGGAAGAGGGGCTAAGTGTTGAGCCTAGGGGCTTAAGTCCTTGGGAATAATATTTTAATATTATTCCAAAAGACATGTGAATTATATGTTTGTATCCTAAGTTCCTGGCAGGGGGGAAACATGTGCAAAGGGGATGCATGCTGATGGAATGCATGCAATTTCATGGGTTATAAGTGTCAACCTAGGTGCATGCAAATAAAACGACTAAGATGAGTCGTGATGGGGGATCTTTTCCCATTCCACCATCGACCGTCTGAAGGGGGAGCTCGTCTGACCTCTGCAAGATATCCTCATGCAATTATGAAACTGTGGGAAAATCCTGTGTTGATTTCGGGGATATCCTGTGTTTGTTTCTGAAAAGGCAGTACACCCCCTATTCTGAACCATGGAGTCTGTGTTCATCCCCTGCGTGGAATTCTTGTCACGTGTCCCTGAGAACCAGAGCGTGAGTCTATCCCGTGATTGTTGATCTTGTTTGGGAAACCTGTGTCTGTTTTCCCAGTTGGTTGTTGTGTCCATGCAGTGTTGGACTGCGCGTGGCTTACTGGCCACTGTGAGTCCATTCTGAGCCTGTGTGTAACCTCTCTCCAGGTGAGGGAGGTGATTGTTGTTGGAAGAGGCAGGTTTTCAGGCCTGCGAGCAACTCCCTCCAGGTGAGAGAGTTTTTGGGAAGTGGTTTCTCTAAGAGAGAGTCCAACACCAGATTCGGGCTCTGAGATTTCCTGATCTGGCCTGTTACCGAGACCCGGAGAGGGAGGTGTAGCACTGCTGGACTGTTCTTGTGAAGGTGTATACTCCCGGGTGGAACAAGCATGTGGGGAATGAGAGTCTGTGAGTAGTGGGTGTAAGAAGGCATCCTAGGAAGAATCCTTCCAGTCATTCTGTGCAATTTTCCCTATAACCTCAGCCTAGCCTAGGATTCCTTGCCTTGGGGTGGATCTTAGTCCCAACTCAGGGGTGACCCACTGCTGATCTTGATGAGAAGTATGGTCTAAGGCTAGGAGGTTCATGGAAGGCCTGCACCTGGTTGGTGGAATTACCACAGTATCAAGATGAGTACAAGATGATGTTTTAACTATGTTTTGCATGTCTGTGTATTTATATTTATCATGTATTCTATTGTGCATATGAAATAATGTTAATTCCATGGATTTATTATGTTAGCAGTAATTTGATGATGACCCTGAGTTTAAATGTGTTTCATTTGTTTAAAATGCATGTTATTCTCATTAATTTTGGAATGTTGACAGTAGTTCTCTGTTGACTGTAATTGAGTATGATATTGTTATTTCGTGAAGTAGCGCCATTCCGGCATTGGAAGGGAGAGTTACACCTCTCAGGTTGGAAGGGGCAGCTTCTAATCACAAGTGGTTCGTGTTTATCTCATAATTTACTTGCACTCAACCCAAATCAAGTTCTGAATGATAACTTATTTTTTCATTTAAAATGTGCTAAGGCTTGGCTCTGTTACAACTTAGAACCAACTCTTGCGACAACATTTTCTGGCATCGTTTTCGGGGACAGAGGAACGAAGTTATCTTCCCTGGTATATGACAAAAAGTTTATATCTATTTCTTGATGGTGAACAAGGGATAGGCATTCAATTGGTTGTAATCATTCACCGAGCGACTCCTTGGTTCAAAGACTCTACATGATTCACTGGTGACTCCACTGGTCTCAAAATGTCGTATTCGTTCGCCGCTCGGATTGCTTCAAGGTTTTCTCCTCTGGACTTTACAAATGTTTATGGTTTTCCAAACACTGTTCTAGACATTAAATTTTGGGAAGATGTCCTTCCTAAAATTGAAGAATATGCGGACGACAATCCCGCTCAACACATGTTTGAATTCCACAAGCTCATGGATGAATTAAATATACATCATGAAGATGTCCTCTTGAAATTGTTTATGTTTTCGTTGGAAAGAGATGCTAGACTCTGGTATAAATGTTTACCTCATTCCAATATTCCTTCATTGAAATATTTTCACATACTTTTTCATCAACATTGTAAAAGAATCTATTCAACTGAAATAATTTTTGAAGATTGTTGTAATATAAAATTCATAAGACAAACAGATCGAACACATAGTCTTGAAGAGGAGGAAGGAATATCAGAAATTTCTCACGTCGATGAAGATAATCAGTATGAAGAAGAGTTGGTTGATAAAAAAGTAGGATATGATAGCTCTTGTGATCACATTCAAGAAGAAGATATTCAGCATCATGGTCAACCGACAGAATAGAAAGAAAACAATAGTTGCTTGATCCAGAAATTGCATAGACCACCTCCTCCTTTAACAGAATAAGAGATAGATCTAATCCTGAACAGTCATGTTGCAACCCCTGCTTACACAGATCTGCAGCATCCACACAGTCTTGAATATCTTATAGACTCTGTTTTGTTTCGTGAAAAAGAGGTGGTTGTCATGTTTAACCATCCTAAAGAATGTTTGGTGTTCGAGGATGATGTAAAGGTTGTTGATGATGAAGAAGACAGAAAATATTTTTCGAAATCTGTTTCAAGATCAGATTGTTGATTTTTCAATGCAGAAACCTTCAGGATTTTATTCTGATTTTGCAGTATTCGATAAATATAGTGATGGTGAAGAGGATTTTAAATATTTGTTGCCTAATGAAATTTCATCAAATCCTATTTATCAACTAAGAGATGATCAAAAAAGTATGAATGCTATGGTTGAAAATAGATATGAATATGTTGTTCAAGAGTCCAATGAAGATCCTTTTAACTTTGATACATCCTCTAAAGATATCATTGTTGGAGAGGGTGATAAGAAAGTGTTTCATGATGCATATTTTCAGACTCGGTTTTTTATCATTATCAAGACAGTAATGTAGGAAATGAAGAACATATCTCTTCTTCTCTCTTAAAAATTGTCAATTGTAATAGGCCAGCATATCATAGTGATGAATTCAGATTACAGGGATATGATGAAAGAGAGAAGGCAGGTGCAGATCAGCAGTTGATCATGCATGTTTCCCCAACAAATATTGAGCAGTCCACATTTAACATTCAGATCAGTAAAGGCAACAAGCAAAAACATTTCAGTCAGTTAGAACAACAACAAAATGAGGTATTTCTAAGTGACTTTTATGATACAGTAGTAGTTTATATGGAGTCAAAATGGGGGAATGAATTTTTTATTTCTAACTTCTTGAAGTCTGAATTGCAAAACTATAAGTACCTGCTCCCAGGGCATGTTTTGGAATTTGAAGTTGCTCTTGTCATTTTTCTGCTCAAATATGGAAGCATAATTAAGTTGGTTAGTCAGATACACGCTTGGTTGATTTGGAAGTTTTCCTATACTTGAAAAAATAGTGATATCAATTAGAGTAGGTGATGTATATAAATAAGCTTGACTTTGAGCATTAGAGTACAACAGTGGTTTTAAGTATGTTTCTAGTTCAGTTTGGCATCCTGTATGGTTTTGATTTAAGACACTATGACTCCATAGCCCAATGAATGCATAAGTAGTTTTTTGTTTCGGAAAGGTGCAAGTAAAGCGATAGAGTTCAGAGTTTGATAAGGATGATTTCAGGTCGCCCAATGGATGAAGGTACGTGGTCTAATGTTCTTGGAGCTTTGCAGGAAAGCACCATCCCTAGATGGAGCCTCTGTTGTACCAAATATTGAAATTTTAGCTTTTGGTAACTTAGGAGAGAAAAAAATTATAGTGTTTAACTACTGAAAGTCTAGATATGAGAAAACAACCATATTTTTGTCACGTGCATCAATGAATGTTCTCTACCTGTCATCTTCAGTCAAATAACATCGAAATCAGCCCCAAATGCCACAGCATTATAACAGTCATAAGCCAACTCACGAAAAATCCAAAGACGGGTTTCACATGAGAATCAAAGAAATGTACCATATGTTCGAGCGTTGAGTCACAAGGAGAATGAATGGAAGCATTCCAAACGACCGCATACACCGAGCATTAAACCACATGGAGAAAATTCTCACGAGTCCAGGTTTTTTGTCGTCGGGGGTTTGGCCGACGTAGATATTTTAATAACTACATCCTCGATCCCCAAATTTACTAAAGTATTAAAGCATAAGCCGAGCCAAATAAATATTAAGAAAGATTAACGTTAATAAATCTCATCACAATTTAGCGATTCAAGATTTCTCACGTCAAGTATTATCGAAGTCCCGACACTTAAATCCATGAAAGGTTAAATATTAATTGCTAATCCTGATTAATTAAGAGATTAAAACAAATGATTACCGTATAACTAATCCCATCGCGATTTCGTGATTCAGGATTCCTTGCATGTCATAACTCTTGAGGACATTATACCCGAAACTTGAAGGCCCGAAAGAGTGCAATGTAAAATCCGAATTCTATTTCATGGATTTGGCCATCGTAGATTTGGCCGACGTGGATATTTTAATAACCATTGTTTTGTTTCCTCGAATCCCGAAGGCCTGAAATCGGGACTCTAGTCATATGCAAAAAACTGCCTTGGGAGAAAACCATTTTTCTCATCCTTGGAGAGGTCATTTTCCGCATTCGAATAGTCGATAGACATCCACAGATCCTAATATTTCCATTGGTGTCTTCATAATTTCATTTGGAGCTTGGGAAGGCAGCCAAAATTCCCCCGCAAGATGAGGTTCATTTTCAGAAATGTGGCATGATTTTTACTATGTTGAGTCATCATTTTCAAATGATGATTCTGAGCGACTGGAGGATCATTTTGAGAAAAGGTTGGAGGATTTTGTGCCTAACACATCCGATATCATTAGCCTCTCTCAGTTTTCCTAAATTTGTCACAGATTGGGAGAATCGAATCCATCTCTGAGCCCTAATTTTCAGATTTCATATTTTCTTGTTTTGACACATGTTTGTTAAACGCAGATTTGGGGAAAATGAAAAGGGGTCTCAGGGAAATGAGAGAGATTTTTGCTAAAAATAAACAGATGCACAAAATCCTCTTTCATTTTATACACATCTATCGCTATTCGAGAGATACATATCCATAACCGCAGCCCTAGTTTTCAGCAGTTTGGCCCATTTTCTATGGCAAAAAGTTTCAACAATTGGTTGTAACCGTTGTTATCTTTTAGATTAGAGAGGATTTCGACCTCAATACATATATGAGGCATATTTGTAAAGAAGAGGGAAAGTATTACTCCTGGGACTGTAATCTTTTGCTTTCATATTTAATATAAGAGTACAGAGTCATTTTCGATCTACAACAAAGATTATTGCGATGTTGGTTACAAGGTTTGTCGATTGCTCAGTTTTCATACTATTCCATTCACTTTTTCTTCCTGATTTGTAACATGTGTTTGCAATGGAATTCATATGTTTGTTAGATTCTCTATTGCAAGACATGTTATAGGTTATTTCTTCCAGAGATCTGAAGGTTCAAAATTCATCCTTTGCTAGATGCTCTGTCCCAATGATCTCTTTCCATTGATTTATGCTTGGAATTCACTCATTGATAAGTGCTCCTTTCATTTTGATATGTTTTCTCTTTATCCTATTGCCATACTTTTTATAAATCCTTCCCTCTATATTCAGCTTCTATATTGCCTCTTCTCCATGGATTTCCATTGCCAAAACACTCGTATTACTTGCTTGATCATTTGACTCCATGCCCAATGGACTACTTTCCGGTCCAACCCATCAACCCTAAAAACCTCAAAAAACTATGTTACCCATAGATCTACCCACTGTCAATCTTATTGAACATCCTATCATGACATATATTTGAGAGATCCCTCTCGGGTTGGAAGGGGTGGCTTCTAATCAAAAGTGGTTTTTGGTTATCTCGGAATTTACTTGCATGCAACCCAAATCAAGTTCTGAATGATAACATATTTTTTCATTTAAAAGGTGTTAAGGCTTGGCTTTGTTACAGCCTAGAACCAACTCTTGCGACAACACCTACAATCTCTTCATGTCCTATGCCATTTTGATGTGTTCTATGACTGTCATTGTCTTTTGCTTCTGCTTTAGATCTTGGATCGTTGCGTTGATCATGTCTTCTTACTTATCCCACTTTTGGACCTGTTGATCCTCCTCTAACTTAGTCCACATCTGCGCTGCTTTATCACAGTTGCGTTTTTGCTTCCTGCTTCATTTTCTCCTTCACTGTTGGTGGATTGGTTGGGATGATCTGTTCTCAGATATTCGCTGTATCCTTCTGATATTGATCGATTGCCTGCGCAATCCGATGAATATTTTCTGCTACTGTGATTGTATCTCTTTGCACGGCCTATGGAATCTTCTTGTAAGTTCCTGCCACTTTCTTCTCCAATCCTTTTATGTGCTCCCTTTCCTCCTAGGTCTTAGATTTAGCCTGCTCATAGACTATTTCCAGACCATCCCACTTATTTGTTTCTATCTTCAATTTGACTAAGTCTTTGTGTGCATGAGACTATACCTCATGGTTTATGATAACCTGCAACTTGTGTAGTGCCCTGGTTAGCATCCGCGTCAACACCAGTTGGATTTGGATTAAATCCTTCAGAGGTGTCTACCCCACAATATCATCCATGCACAACACACTGGGTGTGATGTGGAATGTTGCGTTCGGGTGCAGTAATGGATGGATTGGATCTCATTCTTATACTTCCATTCTTTCCTCCATCTGCGGTGCTGATGGTTTTGTTCCCCTACTGCTTGATGTCTACGCTTCCCCGATTTGATTGAGGATTTGTCGCATGTCTGTCAATTCCTCTTGCATCCTATCCTTATGGTGCACAACATGGTCAAAATATTCGGATAGACAATCCTAGACCATTCGAGCTATCATTTCTCCATCGTCATCTGTGATCGTATACTCTGGCGGTGTTCTTTGTGCCTTTTTTTTCTTGTGCACGCCTCCTATCTGCATGGTTGTCCTCTTGTTTCCCCCTGGTTTCTGTGGGTTGGGACTTGTTGTGGTCTCTTGCATGGGCTCGATCTGTTGTTGTTTCTCCTTGGTCAGCTGCATCTTATCCTTCTTCCCATTCTGGGTCCCTATCTTCATTGGCCCTTCATTTGTCTATGTTGTTTTTCCCTGGCCTGTTCTTCGTCTCTTAGGCACTTGGATTTCATTTGGCTAGGTTTCTCCCTAACCTGCCTCTTCTTCTGTTGTTCTTTCCAACAATTCTTGGGTGAGGACTGGAATCTTTCACTCATCATCCCATTCACTGATGACCATGTCGATGTCTCCCTCTGTGATAAAATAGCGCATCTATAGCCACTGTTTATCAACATCCTTCCTTGCCTATATCCACATTGTATGTCGTGTGTCTTGGAAGTTAGCGATGCCTTTATACCGCATGACGGCCTCTAGTGTTATTCTCCACCTTTTGGAGATGGCTTCATGTAGGTCGTGTAGGTATCCTTCAAAGATGGACCCGCTCCTCCTTTTTCTCCTAGCATCTAGCCTGGCTCTAACAAACAAATGTCTTGCTCCCTGATTTGGTTTGGGTCTAGTACAAAAAAATGCATACCTTGGATCTTTCCATCCCATGAAGGTTATTAATGTGATCAGCCATGAGTAGTGAAATTTTGTTCCTAGATCCTACGCATCCTTGCAGTCATCCAGGAATAAGTTCAAGAGGTATGGTGCCCAGCTCACTGTGGTGCCTTCTGCGAACTGAGCGGAAACTACAACAACCCCAGCTAGGACTTCCTCCCTACGGAATTTTCTTAGCAGCTTGCACGCTAAGATTTGTGTGCCCAATTGTGTTGCGACATCGTTGATCTTCTTGATAATGATCCCTCTTTTCCCCCTGTCGGTGCCATAATTTTTCTTCATCTCTTATACTAATGCCTTCTCCCTGGATTTGTCATCCAGAAACTGTGTGGAATCCATGCCCCGAGATGGAAATCTTGTTATACTTGCAATAAGCTCTATGTTTATCAAGACGATCTTGTCCAACCAGATGTCTCTGACATGCGTGACTGCTAACAATTTTTTGACGCACGTGTTTGCGTACTAACCTCTACCAAAACGTGGTAGGTCTACCAGTCCTAAAATTCCTATCTTCTCCAACCTGGTTTTCCATTGGAGTGGTTGATTAATTAGTTCCCTAAACGGATTCATGCTCAACATCTCCATGTACACTCTCTTTGAAAGTTCCAAAAACTTGTCTTCATCTACTACATCGTGGTCCGAGTATTTGAGCTTCCCTATATTATCCAGCAAGTCTAGTCCTACTTGTACCCCATTTGGTATATGCGGTAGAATAATTTTTGTGACAGGTTTCTTGTGAGGTGACCTGGGTATTTGTATATTGTCTTTCTTCGGTAGTGGTGGCTGGCTCAAAGTTCCAATGACTTCCCGTTGTTCCTCAGTATACCATTCCTTCCGACCCGTGACATCTTCGACCGTTCCTTCGGGTGGGTGGTCTAATATGGTCGTTTGAGACTCGTCTGGCTCAAGTGTTGCGTCTAGATTCGGTTACGTTCCATTGAATTTTGGAGCTACTTTAGGGTTTCTGTATCTTGGTTCGACTACTCCTATACCTATATCGGTATATATATACTCGTGCCCTCTGGTGTTGACTGTTGGTTTTCTTCCACTATCGGTGTGGGGTTCACCGGTGTTGTGTCTGCAGATGGGATTTCGTCGACATTGACAATCTCCAGCAACTGTTGTTCACCTTATTCCTCATGTACTCGTGATCTGGTCTGAACTCTAGTTTTCCTAGCAGTCTTGCTCGCTTCTACTTGCTTGGGTGGTGCCATGGCGATGAATTTCAATCATTTGTTGAATTTGAACAGTCTATGTGATCTCTGTGAACTTACTATGTGCTCTATAGCCTCTATCACTCTCTGTCTATTCTCTTTTCACGAATAGACTGTTTGCTCTGGAATCCGTGTGTTATATGGGTTTCCCATGAATCTTTTCGAGGACGATTCCTTAATTATGGTTTTAATGCACCTTAACTATGGGTTCAATGCACCTCCAACGGTTTCATACTTTCCATTACTCTTCTTTTCCATCTCCAGTTGGTGCGATTAATGTGGCATCCCATCGGTCCTTGCCTTCCTTTAATTCCTCCTATTGATGTCTCGTCGTTCTTCTTTTTTCGACTTTCCTTTTCCTACTTGTTTCCCTTTGTATGTGACCATTGTCCTTCTCCTTGCCAAATTGTGTTCCTAAGTGTGCGTGTTTTTTTTTGTTTTTTTTTTACTGTACAGTGGATGGTCGATTGTCCTTGTACAGCTTCAGTCGGCTCCCATTGATCGTCCCTCTGAGTTTTGCACCTAATAAATCTATTAACTATACAGTTCCTCCATCTGTGACAAATTTTACTTCATACGGTCCTAACCAATGCATTCTGATCTTTCCTGGGTGCTGAAACGATTTGTTTTCATACATCAGTATGAGATCTCCTTCCTTGAAAGTTTTCTTCTTTATGTGTCTATCATGCCAGGCTTTGTCTCTTGATTTATGAACTTGTTGGTGGAATCCTTCTAGGATCCACTCTTCCTCCATGGTCATTAACTAATCCAGACTCTCTTGTACTACACCTCATTCTTTCATTTGGGTAATTATTGCTATGCGCAAGCTTGGTACTAGAAATTCTAATGGCACCACTGCTTCTTGTCCATAAACTAGTTTAAATGGTGTGTGCCTTGTCAATTTTTTGCACGTATTCTTGTAGGCCCATAATACTGCTGGTACTTTGAGGTCCCAGTCATCCCTGTTGACATTACAGATCTTTGTCAGTGCGTTCTCCAGGATTTTGTTAAATTCTTCTACTGTTCCATTTGCATGTGGGTGATATGGTGTGCTCTTCTGATGATGGAATTAAAACTCTTCAGTCATAGCATTGATGGTGTTTCTTATGAAGTGTGTGCCTTGGTCACTAATCAAAAATCTTGGGCATCCAAATCGAGTGATTACTTTCTCAAATAAAAAATGCACTGTTGTTTTTGTGTTGCAATCCTTCACTGGTGCGGCTTTCGCCCATCTTGTTAGGTATTTTGTCGCGGTGATAATGTACCTAGTGCATGTTCCTTTTGTTGGTGGGTTGATCGATCCCACAAAGTCTATTTCCCACTTATCGAATGCCTGGAGTGTTACCTGTGGTCGTAATGGCATCTCGTCCCTTCTATTGGGTTTGCCTACCCTTTGACAGACATCGCATCTTTGACAATACGCCTTTGAGTCTCTGTGAATCATTGGCCACCATAGTCCTGTGTGCAATACCTTCTGCGTGTTAGATTTACCTATGTAATGTCCTCCCGCTATTCCCTCATGGGATTCTTCTAAAACCTATGGTATTTCGTGTTCTAACACATACCTTCGCAAGATGCTATTTGCACCCATTTTGTATAGGTGTCCTGCAATCAGTTGATAGTCGACAACATGGACTACCAAGTTTTTCTTCTACGTGGTGTTATATTCTTGCGGTGCAGTACCTTTTCTCAAGTACTAAATGATATCTACGAAGTATTCATCAGTGATATGGACTGAGAATAGTTGTTCATATGGAAATTTGTTTTCTAAATTCGTAGGTTCTTCTCCATTTGCGACCCTTGATAGGTGGTCAGGTATTGCATTCAATTTTCTTGGTTTGACAATTGCTTCAAAGTCAAATTCTTTAAATAGGAGTAACCATCGACATATTATCCCCCCCAACACTGGCTTTTTGACTAGATATTTTAGGGTTGAGTGATATGTGAACATCTTAAAGTGTTTCCCCAATAAGTAATGTCTGAACTTTTGCAGTGCGTAGACCATAGCTAGGCCTTCCCTTTATGTAGTGTTATAGTTCTTCTCTGATTCTGACAACTTCCTTCTTGCAAATGTTATTGGACGATCCAAGTGCCCCGCTCCTGGCTGTGCCAAGATAGCTCCAAGTGGTATGGTTGATGCATCTACATGGACGTGGAATGTCTTCTCCCAATCTGGAAAGACTAATATTGGTGTGGTGACCATCTTTTCCGTTAGGGTATCCAGACCATGTTGACACTCGTCGTTCCACTGAAACTTTGTGTCCTTTCTTAGCAGTTTTTCCATTGATGCAGTAATCTGCGCGTACCCTTTGATAAATTTCTTGTATTATCTCATGTGTCCCAATGTCGTTCTTAGCTGACGGACTTTTTTTTGGTGGTGGTAAGTTGACAATTACCGCAATATTTGTGGGATATACAAGTAACCCTTGTTTGCATGCTAGATGGCCCAATAGTATCCCAAACGGTGTTCCAAATATGCATTTTTTTATGTTCAATGATATCTGACACTGTCTGCATCTTTCCAACATTAGCCATAAGACTTCTACATGGTCTTTCAACAAACTATAGACTGTCCAATCATCCAGGTATACTTCGAGAAACTGGTGGATGAATTCCTTAAACGCATCAATGACTACTCTGGAAAATATTTTTGGTGAATTCTTCAATCCAAATGGCATGATTGTGTACTGATAAGATCCCCATTATGTCACAAACATGTTCTTCTATCTGTCTTATTGTGTTATCTTGATATGATGATAGCCTGAGAATCCATTAGTGAATGAGTAGGCTTTGTGTCCTCCTACATTTTCTAACACTTCGTCTGTGAAAGGTGTAGGGAATGGGTTATGTAGGCATGCACCGTTCAACTTTGTCAAGTCGACACATATCCTTATCCCTCCTTGTTTCTTGTCTTGTACTACCATCGAGCTTATCCATTCTGATTCTTCGACTGGTTCTATGATGTTGGCTTCGAGCATCCTGTCGATCTCAGCTTTGAATTTCTTCTTATATATTGGGTTCAGTCTATATGGTCATTGTCTGATCGATCTTGCTTCATGTATGAGTGGTATATTCATTTCTCCTAGCTCTCCAGCTATACCCTTCATCTCTGTATATGTTGTGGGAAACAAGTCACTGTATTCGCGCAATAACTTTGTTATGCTTTCCATTGTTTGATCATCCCAGTAATCTCCAATGTTGGCCATCTTGGGGTGCTCAATTGTCCCAATGTTGAATTTATTTACTTTGATCGACGCAGAAATGACTTCTGATTCTATGGGTGGTCCTTCCACATATATTTCACCTTCCGCTTCTCCAATCTAAATATCACGTGGATCGTCTTCATCTGGTGCTTCCTCTTGCACATGGTAACAGAACAACAGTTCCTTGACTGCTTGTTTATTCCACTGTTTCTCTTCTGTGATAAGTTCTACTTCTATTTATTTGATGAATATTACTCTTATATGTTTGAGAGTCACATCTATGTTGGGGTTCTCATTCTTGAATGATAACGTGACTGTAAAATTATGTTGTCATGTCATCCAGGTCGTAGTTCCTTTGCGCAATTCCTGGTCTATATACCAATTCACTGGTATTCCCTCTAAAGTGTGTATAAAATGATGAGGCCATTCCTCTAGGGGTTTCATTTTCCAAAGAATTCTACACTTCTCCAAGTGTTCCGTTGGTGCCCTTATTCCATCATACTTCTGTTGTTTGTTGTTTTTTTGTTCTGCGTCAAACCTTATGCGCAGTAACCGATTACATTGGTACCAATCTGTG